>JACMIJ010000351.1:0-21149 GCA_014805365.1 Koerneria luziae
AATGTCCAAGGTACAACACAGAGTCTCCCGGCCGGCCGCCGGCCAGCGGTTGGTGGTTTCCGGGCCCGAATCGGGCCGGGAACGTTGTGGTTTTACCCGTTTTGTTTTTTGCCGAATTTTCTTCCTTCATTCCTTCCACTTCTACGACTGTTCCTCGTTTTTGGCGCAGATTGCCGCGACTGGGTTCTTTTGGTTTTGGCTGTGAAAGAGGGCAGGTTTGATATGGCCTGTTTTGGAGATTCTGCGTTGTGGCATTGAGCGTTCTGTTGTTTGTTGTGAGTCCTTCCTTGGTTTGCCTGCGGCGTAGTGTACAGCTTCTGCCCGGTTTACCGTACCTAACTTGTATTCGACAACAAAAGCTCCATTTGTCACAAGAAAAGGATAAGAAAATTTAAGACCGGCGGAAGTTGCACTGTTTTAACATGATGTGTGCTAAATGTACGCTCGAGCTGCAAAAGTGTTGGCTTCGAAACTAATTGTAAGACAAACGTTTTATCGCACACACTTTTGTATGCTTTCGAGCTAGAATTTGCTATCCTTAAAGAGGCCGGTAACCGTCAGTTCACCGAAGAATTTGCTCATGTGTGTTCCCTAAACACAAAAGTGACGGGTCAATAAAGCACTCGTTATGAACACATTTTTTTTCGAATGAAATGACTGTTTCCGGCCTCCTTTAACAGCTTTTGTTAGTGTGAAACCCTTAGAGTTGTCCAATTATTGATTGATTGTTTGTCTAGGAGTGGTCGTCTCTATCGAATCTGCGCAGTGAGATGAAGAACAAGTTCGATCTGATCAGTGACCGACTGCATGTGATGGAAACGATGAACCAACGGGTGGCTAACATCGAGAGACTGCTGATCAACATGAATGGAACGGCATTGGGAGGTACGTTACCAACGGATATCGGTCCATTTCAGTTAAAGGAGGTGTAAAACCGCTGCTTGATTTTGTTTGAGTTCAAAATCCCTAGTTTTTTTTGTAATATTCTTTCAAAAACCCTAGTTTTTTGTTATATTTTTAAAAATATACTAGTGAAGAAGGTGATAAGCAAGTAGATAAAGCAAGTAGCGGTTTATTCACCGTTTGTATGTACACGGAATGTACTTCTCCTACCTCTCTATAAGAGGTGCACCCTTTCACGGTTAAAAGGATTGTACGATTCTGCTCTGTATTGGACGGACGCTACAATCACAGCAGACCTCACTTCACTACTTCAATACTTCAAAGAGACCGGGCCAGGAACTCACTTTCATTATATTTTTGCAAGATATGAAGACCCTTTTTGTCCAAATATTTCTGAAAAACGGAATTCAGGAATGAGCCGCTGGACACTTGTTACCCCTTTCTCATTGTTAGAAAATTCAAACATTATTGTTTACAGCCCGTGTAGCTGCAGAATGACATCCTTATCCTTCAGCAGATCCACTCGAGTTCTTTTCCATTGCCTGCGGGTGTGCGCACCCTCACTGTGAAGTTGTTTCGGTTACACGTTCCGTTTTTTGTACTTTCCAGCCTATCCAAACGCCGAAGCTCTCGAAACAAACTTTTTGCAATTCTAATAGTATTCGAAAACGAGAACAAGCGTGTACCCTTACAACACGAGTTTCCGATTTGTCACTGCGTGCTGCCGATTTTCGTACAGACTGCCGGTCTAAGCGCTGCGCACTTCATTCTCCTAGAGAACTAGCGCTCCGCCCACCGAAAATGAGTGTTTTAAACACTCCAACCCAGTTGAGGCTTACTTTTCGTTGACCAGTACTGGACCGGCAGTCTCCCGTTGAACGTTGTTGTTTGTCGTCAGGCACCACCCCCTCGACGGTGCCGTGTGGTGGTTCCTCCCTGTGTGTGTTCACCGACCCGGGCGCCTCCTCCTCTCACCATCTGCTGCATCTAGAAAGTCCCGCGAATCTCGTCTCACGCAGCGTCAGTTGGAGCGAACAGCCGCCGCCCGAGCAACCGTCGCCCGCCGCGGCCGTCTGGCAGAGGTACGGTAGGCAGGTTCACTGGGTCAACTCCGGTGAGGATGGAGCAGATCCTCCGGTCTGTTCCGGGTGTCAGTAGTGTGTCCATCAAGTAGTTGTTCCAAAATGGGCTGTTTTGAAGTCTGAAACAAACTAACTCTGCGTTTCTAGGGTGTGAGTAGAGTGTGTTGCTTGGTAGCGATTGTTCAATTGGGTCACTTTTGTTCGGATGGGTCAAATGGGTAAAGAGTGTGTTAGTTGGGGTGTGATGATGTCATTACATATTTCCGCGTGTGAGTGTCTTTGAGTAGTCATGTTTGGTAGTGTGTCTGATATGTCTTATACTGTACTTCGTTATCAGAAATCAGAACAAAAACGCTTGCATGATTATTTTATCCTCGTTCCGTCTTAAGTGTGTCCTCAGTAGACAATTTCCCATTGTATTTATTAGTTTGCCTCTCCAAGGTCCGTCTTATTGTTAGACATTTTACAGTTGAAAGTACCATGTTCTGCTATCATTGCCCTTTTAACTTTTATCTTACAATTAGGTATTGCTTCCTCTATGAGCTGTTCTATTAAGTTATTTTCATTCCATTGTATGAGCCTTCTTCTATGATACTTATTGTTGCTTAGAAATACCATTGTAACACTCTGCCAAATGTTTGGGCATATTCTTGCTAACAGAGAAAGCTTTTTAACAGTGGTATTCATTTGCATCTTTAAGTGATCTATGGTCGATGAACTTTGATCTCGTTCAGGCCGGTACCGCCCCTTGAGCTTCAGCGTGACGAGTGGATTGAGGACGAGCAGCCGGGCGGAATACCTACCATACAGGTGCCGTTTTGACAGACGACTGTTGGGGAACGAACTTTGGTATCCGTATTCGCAGTCTCTGAAACTAGCCAATACACCGTCGTGGCTCATTTAGATCAATTCCGATTCCGACCGAGACGCAACTCCAAATCGACCCCCCGAACGGCGAAGAATCTGACGGTAGCCCGGCCCATCCTCCGTGATCAATCAATAGATGATCATTGCTCTTTGGACTTTGATCTTATGATTTGCTTCCTCTGTGATCTGTAGACGTCCATGTTGCATGCCCAATTTTGTTTTTAGTACGTTTCTGTTCAACAACGGCTCTAGCTTTCTCGGTTTTAGAATGTGAAACGTGTCATTTTTGTTCAAGGATGGCTTTTTCAAAGCCGACTAAATTACATTTCAGTGTACCTATGAACATAAACGGGAAGCGGCTTGAGCTATAATAGTCGCTTCTAACACCGAAGTATCTCTTTGGTGCGAAAGAAACGGTCAACGTGGGCGTTTCCTAGACCTTGATCCAAGGAAGTTATATTGATTTATTGATTGATTGATGTGGTTTTGTTCTTTGATCTCTCTTCCTCTCACCTCTTCTAACTGACCATAATCGCTAATCTATCTCTCTGCTATCTTTTTGCCCCAAACAATCGTTTGCTCATCCGTAGTGCCGCAGTGTTTTATCGCAAGAGATGCATGATTTCAGCGTTGTTAGCTTGTCTCTGATAGAGAACATATAGGATTATTGATTATATATGTGATTATCGATTGATTATATTATATATGTATCCTAGTAATGCACCCACTGGTGCGTTGTCACTAGTGAGGGTGCCGGGGGGTGCTGGCTAACGTTCCGGGAATGCAGTGCTTTGCCTTCTTACAGTAAGCATGACTTACTCAGGGATTTTGGATGGGCCTCATTCTGAAAATGGGCAAGGTTCATATGCCATTAACTTGCCCATTTTCAGACCCACTGTTTTAGGTCTAAAAGTGGGCAAGTTAATGGCATACGAAAACTGGCCAATTTTCAAAATGGGGCCCATCCGAAATACTGGGGTAATGTACGGCCATTTCCCTGCTGGTTTGTAAGCTCAGGGTTTAGTAAGGAAGGCTCAGTGAGGGCCAAGCATCTGCTTCCGGAACCTTCTAGACGCCCTCAACGTTGTCACCACAGTTATGACATCTCTCATGTGCTGCCTTGTTTGTTCGTTCTTCTTTCACGATGCGTTTTTCTTTGAGTGTGAGTTCAATGGCCCTTACTTACTGTGATCATACTGCGACGGGTACGGTATCACTATTATTATTATTATTATTATTATTATTATTACTATTGTATTCTTCTTCTCTTCTTCTAATAAAGTGTCGATCGTAGAGCAATTGAACAATATCTATGTGCGGGATGTCCAGACGGTTCGCTTCCTCTTAATTTCAATTTTCAATTTTATTCCGTAATCACAAGGCTTGTTCTCTGACGGACGATGTCCTTCCAACGTGGTTCATCAACGACACTCATAACAGTTGTCAATTTTGCCCTATCTTATTGTTAGGAGTGAGCAATCAAGTTAAAAGAAGTGATTTTCACAGCGATTTGAAGCTTCTTTTAGAGAACTGATTTAAGATTTGCAAATCCCTTTGTATTTTGATGCAAATGGGGTAGATCATACCGTCGATTATAAATATTTATACTCAAAAAAGCGAACCGTTTGGATATCCCAGCACTTCCTTTCTGCCGTATGTTCTCCATATCCGGTACTCCGAACTGCTTGATAGAATGCTATTTCATTTTTTTTGAGTCAACTTGAGAAAAACAGCTCACTTCTCGGGCACTTTCGTTTTTTATTCTTACAATTAGCCTAAGTATTCTTCCTCAAGCATTCTAGCAATCTGCCCTAACAACAAACTACGCATGTTTGTACTGTCTGTTCGTTACTATTTACTGAAAAAGCAAATATTTCAACGTTTTATACAAACTTCACTTTGTTTCGAAAATCTTTGTCAGTTAGGTTCTTTTTGGGTTCGGTGAGATGGCAGGTGTAACACTTTTGCTCTACTTGCGTTTTTCACTAACAATAAGCAACCTTGTGTCTCAGAAATAACTGCGCGTTGTCATAGAACTTCAATAGAATACTAGGCTCGTTTAACACTATCTCACCTTTCCTTCTTCGATCGTGAAAGCAAAAGAGCTCTGACCAGGGGAAGTTGCATTACCGTACTCAACAAACGTTACAGCTGTTTCCCGCCGCTCACTCCACCAGACCCCGTCTTCCGCCCCTCATCCCTTTCTTGTCGTGTTCACTTATCATTATTGTGTGTGTGTATGTTGTTGACTCATCGTGGATGAAGAATACAACTTTTCGCTTGTACACCACAGCGCAGAAATCGTACACGATCGATACACGTTATGTTTGAATGAACCGGAACCATAGGTGCTTATCAAAAAAGAGTTTCTGGGTAGAACAGGATACTGCAGCGTTGTGAAGCTGCAATCATATGTAGTCTGATTAGCTGTAATCAAGAAGATGACGTCGATATAACGTATCTCCTCTTGAGATCATTGGTGTTGCAATTCCAGTTGATCCTTGTGATATTTTTGTTACCAGTATGTCTTAGGCCGGAAATAGAAAGGTTTTTGTATTACCATCATGCTATGAATAATCTTGAAATAACATATAAATGGGAACTCGTTGTTTCAATTTTTCCGCCATATTGCAACGATATACACATGCAGTAACACTTTATAAACACAAATAATGGCCACCAGCAGAAACGGTGCAAAGAACAAGAAAGAATTACGATATGTACTACTGATGCACAGCGGGAACCACGGACACAATACAGCGGCAAAAATAATAAACGTTGTAAAATATTGCACGACTCATTGTTAGCTTGCAAATGTGTACGGTATAACAATACCTTTCAACGATACATATGTTAGTTCAAAACTATAAAGCAGTTTTCTATCTTATGGCAACAAAGCTAAGGAAAGCAACTTTATAAGCCCCCCAAAAAGTTATTGTCATAACAAAAACGAATACAGTAACCGAGCTAACAAAATACAAGTAGAAGCAAGATATACCCGTTGTGAATTGACAGCAGACATGAAGGGACCGTATCGACCGTAGTAGTTCTGATAGCCACGTTTCGAGATCATCGAGAGCGGATACCGTCCGCTACCGTAACACGATTGCGTGTTACAGTACTCTGTAGCACAGAAACACCAGTGCTCGACGATTTCGTACTGCAACAGAAATTGGTAAGTTCAGGATAAAGATGAATGGGGTAAGCTCAAGTCTCTGAAACCGTAATATCTGTATTTACAATCGCATTGTCGACACCTGAATGAAAACACGTATAGCTTCACAAGATCCCTTATTGAGAAAACACTAATATTGCTGTTTATGGCTATGAAAAATGTGTTGCTGCTCATGAAAGCAATAACTAGTGACAACGAAACCTCCTGTTTCAATCCGTGATAGGCCAATCTCGTTTTCTTTTAGACGTGCTGGTTACACATAGTAATAATAATGGTAGTTTATGCGCTGCACTTAAAACACTGCAAGTATGCACAAAGTTTAGATAAACATTATTAAGCAATAAACATAGAAGTCAGCTAAGTGTAAAATATTTCTAAAAAAATCGAACCTGATCAAAATTAGCGGGCAGATAGTATCCGATATCGGAGGCTTTCGAATGGACGCCCAATCCGAGATGCACGTGCTGGTCGTCCGTCATGTATTGCGAGGAACAACCGCGGACCACGCCTGAATATTACATATTGCTAGCCTTTGACCTGATTGGGTATATTGTTAGTTTATTATTAGATTATTGTTGTTTATTGTAAGGTTTTGCAATGTTTGACATTACAACATTCCTATTGTTGTGGCAAGAGAAGCTTTTGTAAGCGTATGGTTTGTAGGCTGGCGGAAGCAACAACGGTGGTTCTTGTATTGTTAAATGTGCATTCAATGTCCCACTAATTGTAAGATGTGGCTAACAGACTCTCTTTCACCTTACACGATTAATGTGTTAGTTAACTTTTATAAGTATCACCCACCCAATGCCCGTGTGTATCCGGTCTTCTTGTGTGTTCCATTGAGATAGAGGAGGAAGCAGGTCGAGTGGCAGGACTGGAAGGTGTCCGGGTGCACGTCCTCACGCACACACGACGGATCCGACGTCGTCAGACCGTAGTTCCGCTTCAGGAAGAAGTGACGCCATTGCTGCAATGGGAAACACAGTTATTATTTGTTAGGATGTTCTTAATGATCTATATTGCTAAGAAGATAATAATAATAATATTATTGTTAAGATTATAATACTATGAAATGCTGATGCAAACTGACGGCTCGATTGACAGCGGGTAAACTACGCTTGAATCGCACTAACAATAGGCTTCAAAATATTGTCACTTGCAACATTGCAATCACATAAATGCGAATACTAACAATACGACTGCCAATGAAGCATTGTATAAATAGCTGGCTACATTGTTGGCTGGTATTACACTACCGTAATGATGACTAAGAACATAATTTACTAAAACAGTTTTAAGGCAACAAGTCAATGCAATCCCCCTCCCCCCTCCGTTGCTTATTCGCATCCCCTCAGCTGTCCATTTCACATGTTCTGTTTTGGCGATTTTCCAATGGAACAGGCCATAAATAATTTGCGTTTCTTGACAAAAGGAGACGAAAATGCGAGTGACGGCCAAGTAGAAGGAAAGTATTGGCCGAAAGTTAGGAACAGAAATGTTGACGAATAAAAAATGTCATTGGCAACTGTGACATATCACTAACACATTTTGTGAGTAGTTAACAATAAGACATACGTTCTGTTTATTATTATTTTGTATTATTCTGGCTATTGTTGAAGTTGTCCACAAAATCTTCTTGATAATTTTCCCAACAAAATATGAACAATGCATTTGATCAGTAGCTAACAATAAGAGCGAACCGGCCCCTTGGTTGCTGCAACGCAGGGGCTGTGAGACCCTGATTCAGAAGTACCTTACTGTACTTTAACAATAAGATACTAAACAATACATGTTATTTTTGATGTTTACAAATACTTCTTCCCTCACCCCCTATTCATCATCCGGCCAGTTCACTTCACCCGTCATTCTTCATCCTTTTCTCCCCTAATTCGTCTTTTGCTAAACCCGTGAAAACCCTGAAGAGAGTCCGAAATGATATGATTATCGGCGCAAATCTCGTGATCATCTCTAACAATAAGCCGGGTACGACACTTGTCCCCTTAGAACTCACTTATTTTTAGGACTAACAATACGATATTCACTACTTGGATTGTCCAATTGGACATAAGCCCTATGCTTTTCTCTATTTGGCTTGGTAATCGGTAGCACTTCCCACTGTTGATCACAAGTTTGTTATTAGCATATAATCCTCTGTACGATACAAAAATGACAGACATACGCCAGAGACCGAAACCGACTAATTGCACTTACTAACAATAAGCAGCTGTACTATCTAACAAACTATATTTTCTTTACAAACTTTACTACTTGTGCTAATAACTTTATTTTATTAATTTAATTAATACATAATTTAATTAATCCTGCCCCACAGCGGCCCGGCTCCCTCGGTTACCGCCCCGCAGGCTAAGAGGGCCTTAATTCGGGAGCACTTTACTTTACTT
Organism: Koerneria luziae; assembly: GCA_014805365.1. NCBI lineage: Eukaryota > Metazoa > Nematoda > Chromadorea > Rhabditida > Neodiplogasteridae > Koerneria > Koerneria luziae. The sequence goes on from JACMIJ010000351.1 coordinate 8,430, forward strand.
AATTAATCCCCCTCAAAATTATTCCGGAAGTCCATACAATACGACCACCAGCATCCGGTACTCGCTACCATCATCAGCTCATAACAATAAGTGATAATCAGCTAATACGAGATTCGTCAACACCTAAACAAATACGAAAATTTCGAAACAACAGTATATATGTACTTCCTCCTCCCTAATTCTTGCTGGTTACTTATACTTTTTCCCCAATAATAGTTCGGACAATGAGTGCCTTCTCACTGAATACCCAACGGATTGCTGATCCGCTTCACATCAGAATGACGTCAAGAGTAAACGCATTTTCGGAGATTCATGGCGAACCACTGACCCGTTGCGCTCCCCTTTAACCATAAAGTGTACATGAAAGACGAGACGGAAGTGACCACAGACGAAGAAAGCAACGCAAGTCCGCAAGAAGCAAGGCGTAGCAAAATACCGTGATCTACCGTATTTACCAATGTATGTATATGACGAATTTATTGATTAAACGACGCCTTTTGTAATGCTGATATTAACCATGGAAGAATAGATAAGAACGTTCTTACAATTAGGTCTTTTCTTAGAAATTACATTTTGATGTTAATTGGTGCAACAGACATTGGAAGATTCAAGATATTGTTCAAAATTTATCCAAAAAATAAATAAAAACTAACCCAAACCACAAAATCGTTGGCACACGAGTAGCAGTTGATCGCGAGACCGTCTCTGACGTTGGCGGCAAAGATCAAAAAGAGCGCAATCCAGAACGGGTGGTCCATACGGGGCACACTCACATGGCAAGAAGCTGAAAGCGAACGTTGAGTAATATAATGAGCACTGTGCAAAGAACGCGCGATTACTGTAAGTATTTCAACGATGGAGTAGTCGTGGTAGTAAGAAGAACCAATATAACAATGAGATGGCAAAGATAGAGCAAATTGCCCAAATCGCTATAGCAAAAGCACTGCTTGCAAGAATTTTCTTGCTCCATCTTAACCTTGCATGATTACACGGTAGGCTCAAATAAAGTGAGAACAAAAAGATGTGCATAGCCAAATATTCTAACAATAAGATTGAGAAAACATTTCAATTCTTCATGGATAACAAATGAATAACAAACGTGTAACTCCACAGAAAGACAACGAATCTCACTTTTGACTCAGATCATCATTCTGTTATTTAAAAAAGGCTAACATTGAATAAAAAATCTGCCAGCAAGGAAAAAGACCAAAGGAAGCCGCCGACATGTTTTTACGAAACAAGTTGTACTCTTTAATGGAAAATGCTGACAGAAAATGAATATGTGGAGCAGATCAAAGGATGCCGACAGATGTATGTGGGGGAACAGCTATTGCACACAACATATGTATAGCGGCCTCGACACACCTTTCATCCTAATGGATTGGCCCCCGGGAGGTGGAAGGGCATGAGGTGCAGAGCACGGAAATATGCATGCAAAAAGAGAGGATGAAAAGAAAGCTATCTCAGAACAGCACTTGTACCAAAACAATACTTGTACCAAAACACCGTATATTAACTACTTATTAAACAGTAGTCACATATGTGTCAGTGTTATGCCTTCACATGTTGTATAATATATATATCGATAGTGATGAATGTATAAATTATAGTATGTATTATGTATAAGCCCAAGTAAAAGCTTAAGAAAGAAGCCATCGCAGGAATTACCGTGTGGCTAACAATAAGAATGTGTTATTTTTCTATTGTTATGCCATATTTTGACCCTTCTAATCGTAATAAAACACCCAATCGGCATTCGCAACACTAAATAATCCACAGGAGGGCCAACAGCGGTAGGTACAAGGCAATAGACACCATAACCCAGGTGTAAAAAGTGTCTTAACCCTTCTTTATACACAGCGTCTGAGTACCCTCGGGACCGCCCTGCAGGTTATGGGACCTTGATTCGAGAGTACTTTACGTGATTTCACTGTCCTAAGGAAATGGGGGGGGGTGAATTATACTCACCGACCGTCGTAAACAACAGATTTCCACAGAAACTAAGGGACGCCAAATAGAAAGCAATAAATAATTAGCCGGAGGGAAGGCAAAAATCGCGCCACGGCACGTCATTAAATTTTATTACCGTATTGCGATCAGTGTAAGGCTATCTGATACGTCTTATCCTGAAGATCGGCTGCTGAACGTGCAAAATGATACAATGCATAAGCTGTGTTAGTTATACTAACAATAAGATTTGCTGGATAATTGATCTATGTATAAGCAAGCAATAATTTTTCGCATTGAGGAATCAAATTAACAATTCGAATGCACCACTCTAAATATTGTGCCTGCCTTGAAACACTGAAACAGCAATTTTCGCTGCATGAAAATATGTTGAGACCCCCTACTAAAACTGTATCCCTAACAATAAGAATAGGACGAACCCAAAAAGAAAACAAGCAAATATTTCTGTCAGTAAATAACCAATCAACGAGGATTTGTGAAATTTGATAGAAAATTGAGCATTTTGTGCTAAAATATAGTTACTTCCTAGCATAGTTACTTCATAGTAACAAGTCATTTTTGTCCTCTTTTGGGGTCATTCCACATAGTTAAGTATATTCACGAACTAACGCTAAGAAACAGGTCATCGAACTAATCCACCCAACTAATAGCTGTTTGACAGCCCGTCAGAAATGCGCTGAGGTGCGAAAATGAGATGGCTGAAAGGGCATACGCGCGTTTCCCCAAAAAGGGCGGTGGACCACCAGAAGAAGGGACAAATAGAGTATGATGTAAGGTTTGAGTGTCATATATAAGAACGTAATAAACCAGTACACTTACAAATATGTGAAGTAAATAACCTTCTTGTTAGCTAAGCAACATACGAACTTATTATACAGCTTAATGAAAAAAGTTTATGTAAAAAGACAAGCATAGGACTTGAGAAAACCACAAACGTTAGCATAAACTATAAAACAAATTAGTAAGTAGTATTTTGTGAAAGCCAAAATATGCCACAGGGGCCACGCCACAGCGAAAAGTATTAGTGCGAATGGGGGCAAAGCAGCAAAAATACACTGGATTAGAAACGATGGATGGGATAATGGAAAAACAGCGGGCAACGGAATGAGTGCGGAAATGAACAGAAGAGAAGAGAAATCGACGACTGTCTGGGATTGTACTAATTGGCGAGTAGGTTATAAGTATACAAGTATACTGTACAAGTACGGTCTGTGGCGGAACAAATAAGATACGGTAGCCGGCCAGATGCCTGTCTGACACTTTTCGAAGTTGTTCATAACAGTCTGAAGTTGAAACCTTTACGACTCATACGCTACGCAATAAGATCATGCTTTACCTTTTTGCTAACAATAAGTTACTTTAGTATAATGTTTGTGTATCATCGAATACATCTGTTTTGAAACTGGTGTAACATAATGTACGTGATGCTGCAAACATCCGTATCAGGAGTTACGACTAAAAGAAAACAAATAGAACACTACAATGCGATTAACAGCATAGTGAAAACAACTATAAGAAAAACAACATGACGTTACAGCAAATTATCAAAATACAAGATTAAATAAAAAATTTAAAAATTCATGTGCAAAGATACTGATAACCTCATCCACTACTCGTACTCCTCATTGGAAAGGATCTTCCTCCCCAATCCACCTCATGTTGACATGTTATCTGCTTGGATCTATGATTTGTCACACCATATACACATGCTAAAGTTGCCCTCGGCCAGGAAAAACACATAAAACATGAATGACGGAAAGTCTGAGAAGCGGAGACGTGAATGAGGGAAGTGGAGGAGTTGAGATGACCGGCGCCAGAAAATGAATGTTCTGGCTGGCGCCAGGCGGACGCCAAGCCGAACATGCGGTACCTGCATTCTTCCTGTTAACCTGACTAGACATTGTCTGATAGCATATTCCCTTACGCAGTCCAACAACACTTCATACGGGCATACACAATCATCGTACAATAGCAAGCAATCTTCATAAAACTGCTAATGAAGCATCATATAATATTATAAACAATTAAAACTTTGCACAGCATTCTATAGCAAGAGGTGATCCTGCAATAAAGACATATGTAGCCAGGTCAAGTCTTTATCCTATCCTATCTCACAGCATACTGGGACAGCGCAACTTCCGCCGGTCTAAAATTTGTATATCCCTTTGTGATAGGGAGAAAAACCTTTGTTATCGTATGCAAATTAAATACTGTAGACCGGCGGAAGCAACATGCTGTGATCTTGAACCCTTTGTCATGTTCCTAAGCCAGAAGCACGACACAAGTTCAAGAACCACCAAAACGAGAAGGACTTCTCCCACACGAAACACAACCGATGAACAAGAGATGAAGCAGCAAAGGATGATGGATCGACTCGATGACTGGACAGATTATACAAAGAGGATGCGCCTGGCAAGGATCGGGAATTATGGAAACATATGTTCTATACAAATAATGTAAATTTAACAAATATAAGAGAAAAAAGATAATGTAAACAATACAAATAACGTATAATATTAAGGTAAACTGTAAAGAATTTCCTAAGATGGCACTTTTCCGAGCCTCAGAGGTGAGGTATTGGAAAATTCCTTACTAATTATTGCTTTCGCATATGATAAACTGCCGTAGCGCTAAGGTAAAATGTCAACATGGTGACATCTTACAATTAGTGTCAGACAAAACACGCGAGAAACATCGCGTCTGCCAAACGAATGCCATTCATACGCGCAGCGGTCGCCTTGTGCTCTTCCTTCCAGAAACTTGGCATCGAGCCAAATTCAGCCATTCGTGAGTGTTTATTGTGTTGCCGACAGCGGGAGAGACACACACTCAATTTAAACACACTCTGCTGAGAATGGAGTAAGACACCCAATAAAAGCTCCCAGGGCAAGTGAACGTGTGGGTTGGAGAAGGAGATTGAGCGAGCAGAAAAGAGGGAAGAGAAGGAACTCACTTACTTGTTTCGCAGCAATATCCACTAAACAGTAGAGTAAAGTAAAGTAAGGTACTTCCGAACTAATTGTAAGGCCTTATATCCTTTGGACGGTCGCCGAGGGAGCCGCAACAGCACTAAACAGTAATAGCTATGCTTATTGTTAGACGAAATGTCCAAATAAGATGGCCAGCCAGTACAGGTAATGTTTGTGTTTTATGCGTATATGATAAGTTAAAATTATTCAATACCAGAATGGTCTCGTTGACTCAACAAGTACAAATAACGTGAAGTGTTCAACAGAAACTGTAAAGGCCTGTACTGACTATGATAAGAGATGCTGACAATGAGTGCTATGGAGCAACGGAAACTGCAAGATAAGCTATAATAGAATTGGCGACTTTATGCTTCTGTGTACATCAGGCAAGCAAAAAATTCAACTATAACTGTTTATTTTGCAACCATACGTAAGACGGTAGCCAACAACGCTAATCCATAACAGAATATTTGAAAGCTCGTATTAGTGACCAATACAGCCTTGATTGGTGGAACAGATCTGAATAGGCCGGGAGGGCGGAGGCGAGGAATTATTCCAGTGGTCGCCCTCACAGAGCGTCAAATCGAATAACCATGTTGAGATGGATACTGATTGGGCAGATGATGATGACATGTCAACAGTGGCCAGCACACGATGAGTATTGCCGGCTATCATTATGTTATCCAGAATGTATTATATTCGAAAACAGTACGTTGTACGAATGAATAAACTTCCGAATAGAAAAAAAGAGCGCCGATGTGTGTGGCAATAATGGCAAAATGATAATAGTAACGGGAAGACAGCATCTCATTGATAATAAGTTTATTACCTCGTCTTGTACGAAAAGCACAAATGGTTAAATTTCGACAGCAGAAATTTCTAACAATAAGCATTGACAAGTAAAGGTAACTTATCTATTACACTAACTTGTTGTTAGTGTAATAACTTGTTGTTAGTGTAATAAGTGCATCCTTTAGTGAAATATGTACAGACTGAGTAAGTCCTGCGCCAGCCAGATTGTTTTTACTAGACCCTACAAGCGGCTCCGTATACATACACATGCTTGAGCAGGTGCCGGTTGGCCAGCAGCCGGCTGCTGGGATCTCCCGGCTTGACTTGTCAACTGAGGGTAATTCGTGTTGGCATTTCCGGAGGAACACTTCCTCACATGTTATTATTCTCTGCAGGACACAATTTTGCATCTATGCAGAATTTTCACTTGGAATGCTGCAGCATAGATTCTGTGTCAGCACTCCAAATATACATAATCGTTAGTAACATAGTAATTTTATGTTCTACTATGAATACAATAGCAATGCAAATGATTTGAATACACTATAGATTCATTTACTATCGCTACAGCGAAACCAATCCTCATCTTTTAGCATTGACAAAACAAATCACCATAAACGCATTTCCGAGCAGAAAACACTTTAATGAGGAATGAGCAAAACACTAATAAGAAGAATGCTGCCTGTGTGGGAACCTCCAAAGCCAGCAATTTGTTGTTCATCGTTATTTTCCGGTATGGACAAATATGAAGTGTCCAATTCAAATGACAATGGGTTATGCGACATTGGAGACCAGATGTGAGCGAGGTCTTACAACGAAAAACGTAAAGCAATAACAAGGAGATGGAGATGTTCAGGAGGAACAATATACAAGGATATGTACAAAAAGATGGAAACTTTTGAGACAAGGGTTTGAAGAGACTGGAAAGAAAACAAGAGGTTTTCAAGCGAGCCTAACAATAAGATGGTCCAGATTGCACAGTTTCATTGAACTGTTTATGCTTTACAAAGCTTAATCTTCTGGAATCCTGCAAAAAGCACTAGCAGTAAGTTTATAGCTATTCCAAAAATTACCATCAAGATAGTGAAGATCAAAGGATCCGCAAAACTAGTCATACGGCGAGAAAAAGAGTAGTCATTGTGCAAGACATCTAATTCTTCTTCTTCTTTTTGTGCAGACAGAAATCTGGGAAATGGCAAACATTTGTTAGCGTTAATCGAGACAAGCGGATTACATGCCAGTTGTTCTCTGTGCCTTCGCTTTCTTTGCTTATCTTGTTGGCTACTCCGGATTTCGAAGATCGAACCCGGAAGAAATTTCACAAAACATGGCATTGACAATAAGACAGCCTTTTTATGAGCGCCAGTCTTGTGTCCTTATTTGCATACAAACACAAAGGAACTTAAGAAGAGAACAGAGGGATATGAACATTTTTAGGTCTATCGATAGCTTTAAAACATTGTAATAAATGCCCCGGGTATTTAAGGTCGACTGCAAAAAGGGGCATTCAGGCTAGAAGAACAGATCTCGACCATTGAAAGAAAAAACCATAGTAGCTTCTTTATTTTAGAAGCCTCTCAATGGATAAGAATTGTTAATACAACATTATTGATGTAAAAAATACTACCATTGAAAGTTTTCGCTCAGTTCATCTTCTATCGTCCAACCAATGCATAAATGTGCCGACAAAAACTGACGACGAGGATCCGTAAAATGGATGGAAAATGGAAACACCTGCTATTACCGGAACTTCGTCATTCTGCCAGACAGATTTATGTGAATATCAAACTCCCCTTTTCCCATGTCAGGTTTTCGTGGATGTGGGAACTTTGTGATATACTTTTATCTTAACTAAAAATATTTGGTTCACTACTATCAACACCAATTGTAAGAAAAGTAACTAATGTGAACGAAGAAAACTGCTCAAGAAACCATTTCTGCGCTTACAACAAGTAAGGCTCATATGAAGTGTCTTATCATTCATCACTTTTTCATGCAGGAAACAATGTCAAAACAATGTCAAAAGGCTCACACAATTAGTGTATGCACATGTACAACACACATTTTTTTAAACTTGTTAACAATGTTGCTATTTATAAGGACAAATAGAGAAAATATGTTTGTATAATACATAATAATATATAAAAAATAGCACAATAATTACAATTAGGCTCAAATAATTCATTCAACAAAAAAACGGGAAGTCTGTTTTGACGCAGTTTCGCAGTGCAAATGGATTACGGGATAAAGGCTGCGCGCACATGAGTTTATTTTTTGAAGCTCTCAAAAACACGTGGAATCTCAGACATGGGGCAAGGGGGCGATCCCATAAGCGCACAAATCATAAGCGCACAATCTTATATTTCAGTTAGTAAGCAACGAATGGGCATCAAATTTAGTTTCTGGTCCTAAATTGAGCATCACTTGAGACTCATGTCAAAATGCAGTCACTGTTTAGCTTACATTAAAAGCTATACTTTGTGCGCAAGCGATTTTGTGCGCTTATGGGATCGTCCCGGGGCAAGCCGTACTTCATCGCCAACACATTGGAATGTAAAGGCAAGAAAAGAGGTTTGCTCATACAATTACAAAGATGCACTGTTCTTGCAAATGCTAACTATTTTCAACAAGAAATCTTACCATGCTCAAGTTTCTTACAAGGAAAATTGATGTATCAGCAGAAATGTGTGCTCGCCATGACAGCCGCCATGACTGCAACAATATGAATTACAGTAACATCGTGACAACAGAAAAGTATAAGCCATTGCTTTGTAATATATCCGATATCTTGTTTCCTTTATTGTAAGTTATGTATATAATATTATATATACGGCCCACCCATGCTTATTGTTAGAGTATCCCCAGAAACCAAGCTTGCCCAATAGATGATGAATGCAAGCGCACTTTGTGAACCAGAACATCATCGTGAAGATGGATGAGGAACCATTAAAGAGGAGAGGTCAGAAGACCGAGGAACAAGCCGAGATATTGAAGAAACCTATTTTATCAACTCATAGAAGAAATCCTCAAATTTTTAGTGGTTTAAATACTCCAGCACTATTCAGACTTATTTGAGGCTTACTTTTTCTCAGAACATCTGTATGTGCCCGATTAATAATTCTGACATCAAATACCGATTTCAAAGTGAAAACAACTGCATTAGGTCATTATATGAACTCTCTGTCACACAAATCTAGCAGTTCGGTAGGTGAACAAAAAGATACCTGCGAACATTAACTATATTTGAAAACAAACAGTTCATTTGTCATATGCATAAAGTTTCAAAACCATAAACAAGACTTGAAAAGGATATCGCCTTGCTGTCGCGTGCTCACATATATTGTTCAACCCACAACAAGGCAGAAATGAGATTGGAACTCAAGTGGAAATGTCCTTTTTGCACTCCGAATGCGTCAGCAAGCAGCGTATAAATAAACACTCCTCCGAAAGTCTTTCGGATGGACGAAAGATAAATGTTTTGATTAGCAATATTGAGAATACCCGTAATCAAGCCACGAAGGAAGCTTAAAGGCAATCATCACACAATTAACTATAGTTACGTATTTGTAAAGCATATGATCATGATCCCAAACATCTCTTTTCAAAAGAAAACTGCTCATGATGGCATTTCTGAGTTTTGCAACGAAAATCAAACACGGTCTTTTACTGTTTTTTGAATACTCTTATTGTTAGGACAAGGAAGAAGCTAAGTTTTGGAACTTTAACACAATACACTTACAGTATAATAATAAAAAAATCCTAATGTAAGAACCGCCTCTAGAACAATGCTGGCTTATTCGATTATCCTTTGTCCGAGGGTTCTTATCCAGACGGTTCCTATCCAGGCGGTTCTTATACTTGGCGGCGCCACAGTAATCAACTCGCACGTTAAACTTAGCAGCAAAATGACGAACACTAAGCCTGCGGACCGGAAATCACCATTGAGCATGACGCCCGAAATGGTTCTCTGACGGCGAGAAGAACCTTCTTTCGAATAGCGAATGCGTGTCTCAACACGAACTGCTCTGCCTTTCAAATCGAGGCATCCATACGATGGGCGCCTTTTGCATCGAAAAGTGCTCTCGCACACACTTGGCTGTTTATAGGAACATGCAAGCATACGGGCAGGATCGAGGAGATTGCCAACCGGACGAGTGAAATGTTTTCTTAAATATTATAAACCGCATTTCTATGTGTCGTTAAGGCGTGAAAACGATGCACGAGCTGAATAACTTACTTACCTATTGTTTGCAATTTTACCAATAAGCATCAAGGCATCATAATCACTGATGTACAGAAAAATCACCCCAATACGGTTTCTAACAATAAGAAACACTGCACAAGACAACGAAAAATTAATAGATAGAGACTTGACATAATAATTTGAGATGCACATTGCACATAGATATTCCCCGCAATTTTACCAGTTGGCCATCACGATAATTTAAATGCTATAATAATCTGCAGACAATAGATAATACGGTTTCTAACAATATTAGAGCAAGCACAAGATAAGGAAAAGGAGCATTAACAGAAAATGCCTGGCCTCGGGGAAAGAATCCTCCTACACAGCTTTTCCGTGCAGCGGGCGGATATTGACTACATCACAATCAAATCCACCGAAAAAAGGCGCCCAATTAAATTACAATTAAACCTTTCCCATGCCATTTGGTAACATTTCTATCGCATTTTTGTTGCCATGTGAGGATATGTGGGGCGCGAGAGAGTAGCGGGATTTGGAGAGATCGCAAGGATACAGAGAAATCTGGGGAATTTTAATCAGCGACGGGCTGATAGACACTTGAGAAGCCGAACACGAAGGGTTCAAAGGGCAGACGCATAATGAGGAAACATATTTGGAGGAACAATGGTGTGATGGATGAAGTTTGTGGAATCACATCTACTTAACAACAACACCACTTTAAGACAATTAAGATTAAAAGTAAGGGTAAGTCATAATGGTTAATAATAGCAAATATTATAAACCTGTTAGGAAGTATAGCTACTTATTGTTAGCAAAATGAGATTAGTCGGTTTCGGTCTCAATGTCAAAAGTAATTTTTTCACATGTTCATGATCCGTTCACATACATATAATATCCACACTGTAACCAATCACAGTTATTTAAACATTCTGTGAAATTTAACAATGGAAATTTGTACCTCCTAGGATGTTTCCAGTACAAAATTTTCGATATCTTGTAGGTTAATCACAAATCAGGATTGTATGTGTCCGTACACATTTTCATTACAAATATTTCATGAAGCGAACAGCAAGAACCATACAGTGACAAGAAATCGCGAAGAAACATTCTTCTCGCGAGTTTCACACAGCATAACACGAACTCAAAATTAGGCTTATTCTCGCATGTGTTTAGCTTCCTCGTTGCAGTGAAAAGAGAGAAAGAGAAACATGAAAAACATCGGGCACTGAATGGCCCCGCAATTGCGCCAAGCCGTTTTCGTCATTAACACGAACGTCGTCGAGGGCAGACAAGGCGGGCGCGGATGATGTGTCAGCAGACGGAAACATCCTCAAGCAGCGAGGGTTGTTTCGGATATTTCCATTGAATCCTACTTACAATTAGCGTTCAGAAGGCAAGCGCAAATTATGTGTCTAAACAAAAAAAACAAATTTAATCAACGTTCAAAAATTGTAACTTTTCGCCAAGTCTGTTCCTTGTCACAGTACCAAGCACATTGTGTATGCTTATTGTTAGGACTAACCTTAACAAGGAAATGTTCGTCTTTCTCGCAAGATCTAATTGTAAGTATGGAAGTGTGTGTACTTGTTAACATAGTTGTGCAAGGCACGTTGTCAATGCCATTGAAATGACGGAAGGCTAAAATTCGAGTTCCTTTTAAGTGCTTCCTTTCATTCCGCAAAAGATGGAACTGCTTCCACTTGACTTCTGAAGAGCAAAAATCGCCTCCACTGGTCAGCAAATTCGAACTCTGCCAATTTCCCGCCTATTTCGTATGTAAATGAGCGTGGCATGAATAAGGCTATAAGTAGGGCGAAGGTCCAGAAGTGCGGGATGGAGTACTCCGTGACTGGAGAGGAATGTAAATGAGCATACACTGAGGAATTGATACGAAACTGCCGTACTTTGGAGGATGAACTATTTCGAAGATGAACCCATAGCAGTTTTTGAAAGTGACAGTATGCTTAGAAAGCCGCCCTTAATAATATATCTCAGTCTCAACTTGATCCGGCACTTCGAATATGTACTGACCGTTCCCGTATTAGACAAAACCCGCTATTGGAACAACATATACAACACTGGAAGAAACAGCATGATGATAAATACAGACATCATAGGAGGAACAGACAAAACGAGCTGCAATGCGCTGAGAAGGTCAGCACTAATATTAATAACAACTACATATGTAAGAGGATTATTTCTCTTCTTTTTTTTAAGATTAGAAGAGAGCTCCACAGATAACCAACCAGATTGCCTGATAGGCACATCATTCGCTACGGTTTAAAAATCTCTGAAAATTGAAAAACACCGGAAAACATCTGAAGACGCTCAAATATCACAAGTGTTCTCATTGCAAAGCCTTCTTCCTCCTGATGTCCTAAGGCATTTTCGTATAGCGCTGGTCAGCAAAAGATGGAATCTCGGGAACTGTCAAAGGCAGGAGGCCAAGAATAGAAAACAAGCCAGACAACAACCACTGACCGCAACATTCCCGTAACAGAGGCATGAGATAAGTCATGATATGAGCCAATAGTGCTGTGTTCCTTGGAAAACTAACCTAATTGTAAGATCAACAGTGAAATTTCATATTCCAGTAAGCTTACAGTGAACAAATCGCTTAAAAAAGTTATACGGACTTGGGGTAAAACTGTGGAACAAGAATATAGTGAATGTGTTGATATGCCATTTACGACCATTCAGGCGATGCGGCTGAACAGCTGTTGCTCAAATGTCCGCCCGGCGGTAGTGATTAGACATGGCAGCTAGGAGAAGCGAAACATGTGTCAG
>JACMIJ010000352.1:0-21080 GCA_014805365.1 Koerneria luziae
ATTGTTATTGTGGGAAGTGAGGACTGTGGGAAGTGATGTTGTGGGAACTGAGGATTGTGGGAAGTGAGGTTTCCCCGTGACTGAGCAGTCACGTACCGCTGTCCATATACCCTTATATGCCATCCAGATGCATCTGTTGACTTGTACATGATTGTTTTACGAATCATATTTGATTCAGACTTACATGCGCCGCATTTCGTTCTCCCCTATAATTGTTGTCTGTCTCTTCTTCCATGCACATCGATGGTGAACGTTAACGTTCTGCTGCTTATCTTGTCTACTAAGCCATCGTTGAACGAGTTATGGTTCTCGTTGTAGGAAATGGATAACGACGAACAAGTAGAATTGATGCAACGTCGACGCGATCGGGATTCCTCCCGAGAGGTTCCTATGAATGAAGAGAAAACTATTATCGAAAGAAGAATCAAACCCGGAGACACCCTTAATCGCATAGCTATCCAATACGCTGTTCATGTTCGTTTTTTTTAAATCCTTTTTATTCGTACCATTTAAGGACCCAGAAGTCTACGAAATGTCTGACATTTACCAATACATAAATATGAGTTGCACCGCAATCTTTGGATTTATTGTACTTTTTTCTCTTTTCTTTGCACGTTAGTGAGACAGTACATCGACTGCAGAATAGAGCCGTTATATAGGGAGGTGCAAAGCCCTTTCGAACAAATATATCAAAATGTTTTCCGTTGGCCAAAATGAGGATCCTCGACGTATTGTATTTTAAAAGACGGTGACCACCCAGGTTGGCCCCGCTATGCAGACCAGTGCCACCCCACCCACTCACGAGAATCATATTACTTCGATTAATAGCCATTGTACATTTTGTGTGTTATAGGTCTCAGAGTTGAAGCGAGCAAACAATCTACTAAACGACCAAGAATTTATGGCGCTGAAGATGGTCAAAATACCGGTAAATTCGTTTCTTCACTTGGATTATTCATTTAAAACATTCCATTTATTGCACTTTAAACTGTTTTTTCTTTCATTGTCACATTCATTTTTATTTCGTAACAAGACGAAGGTTTCGCAGGTGGCTTTGTTAGGCCAAGGCTAATTTTTCAGTATTTTACAACTCGCTTTAGGTTTTCGAATTTCTAGGGGTGCGCGATGCACGAGTAGAGTCCAACAAGGTTTTGGCTTTAAACATTCTTCAGATTTCTCGTATGCGTCATGCATTAAAACTGGGAATTGAAAGTACATCGGAGGAGGACGATACAATTGACGACAAAACGCGCTTATTAGAAGATCAGGAACCAAGTGCCGATGAAATATTCCAAAAGGCCGACAGCAACATAGCACAGGTATCACAACTCATAGAACTCACTTCTCCTTTCCTCTAAAACGCTACTTATCAGTCGTGTTGTACAGTCATCTACATATCCCAGCTGACAATCATAATCGGTGTGAATAGTTTAGGCCTGCAACACATTTTTCCGGGATCCCTAAGCTAGGACTCCTAATTTGTATGCTGAGATATTATTATATTTGCCCCTAATTTGAATTTGCGGCACCCTCGGAAGCGTAGAAGTGCTCATGGGGTACACATACTATACACACTACTACTTCTCTTTCGCTAATGTGTGAGGCTATTCTAGAATGGTTGTTTATAGGTACGCGAGAGTCTCCCCGATGCCGCCTCTTCTGGCTCCTTCCACTTCGTGGATGCCCGTCCACCCGACAATGGGTACTCGATATACTTCGTCCTAATCGGTGTCATATTCGTATTCATTATCCTCCCTCTCCTTCTCACTGTTTATGAAGAAGAACAATCCGAATAGGCATTATGGGTTTCTTCTTGTATGGATGGGTCACTTCGTGTAGGATGGGTCATTTTGGCTTGTGATTTCACATTCTTTCGCATATTTATTGCTTAAATGCTGTCAATACAATATACATATATATAAATGAATGAATGGTTGGCGGTCAGGGGGTGCGGGTGCGCAGATGGCTTTTCGTAAGAAGCGAAATTTACAAAACCCTTTTCACAAAATCCATGAGGTTCTAAATTCGTAACATCCCCCCTCGGGTATATTGTTATCAAAATTTAAAAAAAAGAAAACGTTGCTTGCTCTATTGTTTCCATGTTAACATAGGTCCTCAAAGTGTTAAGGATGGCTCAGTTGGTTGATAGCTGATTTGTCATACAGAGGGTCCCGGGATCAAATCCCCCTCCACCATCTAAACCAAGGTGTTAAGAAATATGATTAGTGATGACAGACCACGAATTTGAATGTAAACTAGGGCGGTCCACTGGGTCGTCAGTCTCATCGAGACTGGAGGCACTATCCTCGTATAATAAACGGGAATAGAGCAAGGGCATAGGTCCTCAAAAATACTTTCCGTCACTTTTCTTGCTTCCAAGCAGTTGGTAGCAAATATATATTACCGTAGTGTGTAAGTTTAAAATTCCATAACTTGCTAACAATTACGGGACAAACAAACTGCTGCTTGAGCATAAAAATACAGTTGTCAATATTAACTAAAGCATATTCTTCCCCTTTTCCTTTCTGTAAAAGTTGCAAAAAAACATTGAGTTAAAAATATCTTGAAGTGATTTCGCACACAAAACGCACACCCCTTTCAACAGTCTTTGTACATGCAGCTGGCAATGGCTAGAGAAGACCCTTATCGGATGAGTGTCTCTCTTGCTTCACACGCAATCTGAACCAGTGTGTCGAACTCGGAAGAATATTCGGGCGCGGGCGCCAACATGGCGGCAGCGTCCGACTGTGAGATACCGCGTGAG
Organism: Koerneria luziae; assembly: GCA_014805365.1. Taxonomy (NCBI): domain Eukaryota; kingdom Metazoa; phylum Nematoda; class Chromadorea; order Rhabditida; family Neodiplogasteridae; genus Koerneria; species Koerneria luziae. The sequence continues at coordinate 2,765 of JACMIJ010000352.1, forward strand.
GATTGGAGAGAATGGATGAGACAGGCAGGGAGGAGAACCGTGACCGCGAAATGGGTAAGTTGAAGCACCTTCCAATCGGGATGACGAGAACGAGTCATGTCAACGAGGTGACTCACCAGCTGATCCGTCTCCGAATCTCAACAATCAATAGGTACACTTGCATCTTTGATCGATCAATAAAGCATGGTTGACGGTTTGCAAAAGAAAGTTGAAATTGTAATATTGTTAACAATAATAGACTTCCCTTGGAATTTCGTGAGCCTAATACAGAAATTAGCGAATATTGTACATTAAGCAAGTACTCAGTAAATGTTTTGTTCAGTGGTTCCACCGTTAAAGGTGGGATTTAATTCTCTGGAAAAATCTGTCTCCGGGATATCCCGTAAATATCTTACGGGATATACCGTTAAAATAATACGGTATCGGGTGGTGGATGACAATTCAGGAAAATCTGTCTCCGGGATATCCCAGAAAAACGAGTTATCACCGGGATATCCCGTAAAAATCCCCGGGATATCCCGGCGATAACTCGGCAAGATGTCCCGGGGATTTTTACGGGATATCCCGGCGATAACTCGTTTTTCCGGGATATCCCGGAGACATATTTTTCCAGAGTTTGGATCACCGAAACTTTGGTGAAAAAAAAAGAAAAAAAATTCCACTTTTTTAAAGGTGGTTCAACCGTGGGCTTTTGGTGGGATTTCGGTGATTCCACCAATTGTTCTTCACTTGTTGTTTTCCTGCGAGTTCTGTGGGTCACATAATTATGGGTCATCTTACAACAACGAGATATATAAGAGGCCTGGAATTAAAATGTTTTGGCATGACATGCTTTTCTACCATAAAATATACATTGAATAGTAACATTCTTGACGTTTAAAAAAACCAAAAACATCTATTTACTACATATTTCAACAAAAATTGTAGGTGATATAAATCCTAGGCTTTCGATAGTTTTATATTAAGCGTTTAGAAATAAGTCAAGCGGGAATTTTATTATGGCAATCTACCTTCTACTTGTGTCAACGCTTTCATGGAAAACCGAAGAACGTGCCCGGAGGGCATCGGCGAATGACAAATTACAGCTGGACTCCAACAACCACAGCAACCAACAACCAAACCAATGGCTCAAGTGTGCTTCGCTTAACTGCGTTTTCCTCGGAAACGTGCGCTCTCTCTTCCAACCAAGCTTCGACGATATGGATCGAGATCGCACCCTTTTCTCTACTACTCATCGCAGTAGAGAAAACTGCCGGCTTCTTCAAAGGCCGTTGTACTTCGGCAAGACAGCCCTTCATTCTCCACGATATCTCCTTCTCGATCCAGCACGTCTTCTGTGTCCACTGTATCCATCGGCCGTGTTTTCGACCGTCCTTCCCAGTCTCCATTCTTCGGAAAGACGCCGTCTTCTTCTTCACTTATCGGTAGCACGGGTGCATTCACTGGGTACGCGGGTAGAATCGGAGGATGCGGGAAGTCGACGTTCGAGATGTCGGTGATGTATTGTTTCCAACTAGCTCAAATACTCAGGGAGGAGAGCAATTTCCGTTGGTGTTTCGGATGTGGTGGTGATTTCTGATGTCCATGGCGTTATGGTGTCGGTTTCTGGTGATACGGAAGATGTCTCGTTCTCCGTCCTTCTCTCCCAGTCTCTCGTAGAGGTGATCGTAGTGTGAAGCATTTGCCTTGACGACCGTAGGCTTCGTCCTCCGTGCGTCTCCATTCCTTGCACGCAGCCTTCTTCCTGGGCCGTCAGGGACCAGAACCAGGACCAGCATTCGGTATATTATCGATCCGAGAGACAATTGATTCGAATTCCACTTCCACCATTTGATTCGTCTTATCTCCGTCTTCTTTGGCGGAGTGGGTACTGCGGAGGTGTAAACGTAGTCGGCGATGAGTGGGTAGTACTGGGATGACCTTGCAGTCGTGAGGATTGTTCAGCTTGCTTCGGGGTATGGCGCGGATTTGTGTACAGTATCGGCCATATGCGTATGTGATGAGGTGCGGCTCTTTCTTGGTGAACATCGCGTTGCAAAGCACCATGTCCATGCTTTGTGCCCATTACAGTACAGTTTCGCCATCCTCGTTTATCACCGTCGTGTCCTTTTCCGCCACGCGGGAAATGACCATTACTCCTCCGGCAGAAGCCCTTATTCGTGTTCGACCCTTCCACCGCTAACGGCCAAGAAAGAAGTATAGAGGGTCCGGGAGGGCAACAAAGGCGTGTCGAAGCAGAGGGGCTCGTGGGGTTTCCCCCGGTGGATCTCAAACACTTCCCACCTAAGTCAGGGATCCACCTTAGGAGCTTTCAAGCGTTAGACACGATACCCAACGTACACTAATCTCTGTGTAAGATAAGGGAAACATAAAATCAAGGGGTAGCACTCCCACGAGGCCATAAGCAATGGGCCTTATCCCATCCTTCACGAAATGTATAACAAAAAAAAGTATGGCGGAACATTTAAATTCCTCATCTTTTATATTATCCACTAATTTTAAGATTTGCGCGGTTTCCTAATGTACACATTAGTTTCGTTCTCCACCTTTATTCCTACAATGTAGGATCCTGATGCAAATAGGATCCTCATTACATGTTTCAGGAAATATTGCAAACTTGTTCAGGAAACCAGCATGACACTTCGATCACATTGGGCGTATGTAGATAATACTCTCGGAATTTAGATGCTGCTTACTTAGGTATGGATGCGACTGTTCCTTATTATAACTACTGCTAATTCATTTATTATGAATGTCTTATAAAAGTTATTGATATCGCTTGTGTTTCACGTATGCAAATAGACAGCAAAAAAATGCAACGGTGGGACAACCGAAATCCTACCAAAAAATACACGCAAAGCAAAAGGAAAATGCCACCGAAATGCCACGGTGGGATCTCGGTGCATTTTGGTGCTTTATCGTGGAACCACCGTGGGAGTTTCGTGAGACCACCGAACAAAGCATCTACTGAGTATTATATTTTATATGGTGTGCAGTAAAAAAGAAGAAAATACCAGTGAGTAGTCGACCAGTCTGAATGGAGAAGTGCATTTTGTGTCGAGGAGGAACTTCGTACTTGTTGCGTTGTTTGTTGAGAATTGCATGGACAACAAGGGGAAATTCGGATTGGACTCGATCCCAGAACGGCATCGCTTCCTCCGACGTCCCTTCCGATGGCATCTCGGAATCCGCTGATTCCGTCACAGGAGATTCCGCCATTGATGACGTCACCTTCTTCAATGGCGGTGCCTTGCAATTCTGAACAAGAGCTGTTATTGGGCACATCCGCATATACCCAGCCAATTATTGTCACTCCTCGGGAACAATCAGGAGCAAATTCAACTCTCATTGTCAGAAATCGAAATTGGGAATATTTGTCATTCCCGCGAAGAGCTTTTGCTGTGTTCATGTAGCGACTGTCATTGTGTGGTCTTCTTGGGCGTATGGATGGGCTCAGTTAGCAATGTACAAACGCATCACGCACTTATGCAATAATGATAAAAGGTGCTATACCACACAAACTGATAAATTTATTGTTTTTGGGTTTTTTTTTTTAAATCCAAACAACAAAGTTGTTGGTGTGGTGTTCCTATGATGTGTGTTATTGAGACTGTCCAGAACATCTTCAAAAAGTGCAAAAGTTGTGTAAAAATACTATGTACTTTCACCCATGTTGTGAAAAGATCCCTCCTCCAGGCTCTTCTGCCAGTCTATACCAAAACTGCGAGATTGTTAGGCACCGAGCAAAAGGTATCACGTGCATCAAGCATTACAAGCCTAAAATGATAAACTAACAATTTTGAGTCCCTTTTCGACGAGATAATCAGACGCAGCATCGAATGCCTCATGAAGCTCTTTGTCCGGTCTTTCGAGGACATCGTCAACAGAAAGAGCACAGACGGACTTCGGATGACATGAGAAGGATACACTTTTCCCTTTCGGAAGCGGGAAAAACACATACGTCACCTTCTTCGCGTATACATGTTGGATCTAAATACAACTGTTGAATGAGGAAAGGGAATGAGGGCACCAACCAGGGCGGGCCACCGTCCGCGCTTCCACGGAACCCAAACAACGGATCCCCGGGCAATACTCGCACCCGCCGATACTCGACCCATCACACAATGACAACTGCAAGAGAGAAGGATACTCATTGTATCCATGGCCAATATAATCAACGGTACCTAATGGGAAACGAACCCACTCCACAATTAACAACAGCACTTTTCTCCATACTCTTTATCACTCTAAATTCATTAATCTGTTACTAATTAATATAGCTATACTATAAACAACAGTTTCGAATGTAACTGCATATGTACGGCACTTAGAAGGTGAGCAATTGGTGTACCAGTTGTGGGAATACTCCCTCGTAACAATCAATACTGGGAAACAACGAAAGACCTAGACATCACAGGAAACAGGTGATCGTAAGTAGAAAATGATATGCCGACTGCAATTGGCCCTTTGATCCAGTTCATGGAGAGGCCTTTGTAGAGACCTCGTGAGATGCCCTCATTCCGTCCTATGACGTACAGACTGTGCAAGAGGGATTGGCCGGCCGGGATCCGCCCGGTCTGCATCCTTCGACGGACAATGTCCAGGGGATACGAAGACGACTGGCCAACCAGACCGGCGAAGGCACCGAATAACAAGCGGGGAATGGCCGTCACTTCCTTCCCCGTCTCTTCTCGATACAACAGTTTGAGAGTCTCGAAAGTGTAGAACGAGGAGCCGGCATAGGGGGCGACTCCGACCAGGGTCGGCCAAATGCCGCGGTAGAGGGAGGAGAAGCCCTCGTTCTTGAAGGACTTCGTCAGCACATCCGCGAGGTTCGTGTATTGGGAGCGCGAGGAGACCGCCAGACGGGCCTTCGCCGTGTCCAGTGGATACGTGCAACACGTCGCCGACACAGCAGCCAAGGAGCCCGCGATGTACCGACGGCCCGGGGTTCGCGTCCTGTAAGATAAGTCCTCAACCAGAACGCAATCATTGATAAAGCTCGAGCCAAAACAAACCCAATGTTACTTATATTTGCCTTTTTTTATTTTTCACCATTTCATAGTTACAAAACATTTAAGATAACAAGAACTTTCGACCAAACGCTAAAGATGTGAGCGAGCGAGATATTATAAAAAGAAACGAACGAAAGGAGCGTCGTACCCATTCTTATCGACTTGTAAGATGTGTTTGAACCGTTCGTGAGCTGTGAACTGCAAGGCGGCATACGGGACGACACGGGCCAAGGTGGCCGAGTTGCCCCTCCACAGGGCAAGCAGGCCCTCCGTCTCGTACGTCACCCGGACGAATTTGAAAGCTGCTTTGAACGAATACCGCCGTGTACGGGATACTGCAAACAGGCTACATCACAAGCAAGTCGGCTAGCAGCATAATCACTATTTGACAACTTGCTGTTGGGCACTAATTCTAACATATAGTTGCTATTGGAGGAACCAAAATGCTTCGAATTTTCAAATGATGCTTTCACTCGCGCCCTCTATTGAACCAGTTGACACACACACACTCTTCCGAGAACCAGCATCAAACCATAGCAGGAAGTTAATGCTCAGCATTTACTTTAATGTTTCAGAAGAAATAAAAAGAACAGCTGGGAAACCAGTAAGCGGCAGCCACAGATAATTCTCTCTAAACATTCAGAAACGAATTATCGGTGACAGAATGGGCAGCTAGAAAGGAATTGAAAAGAACCAAAACTCTCGTTTCCAATTTTTACTTTCAATCCAAATTTATTTAAAAAAATTAGCGCATCACTCGATTTCACAATCAGTAAGCATACATACCATGACTGTCTATGATTCTGCTTTATAAATATACGGCCTAGTACTTCCCATTATAAAAAGTTTCGACAGTACGATCAAAAAAATCTTTTAAAAAACAATGTAAAATTTCATGATTGTTAAGCTCTCACGGTTGATGCGGAGAATGAAGTAACAGCGCTCCTTACTCAGCAACTGTGCAATGCACACCACCATTAGCCCATTTGGACTCGTAGTACAACAGTTCTAGATATCTTCCTTTTCCCGCGATTCATCTCCTCCAGAACACCGGATAGGGACAGCGCTCTCGCCGGGGAATCTTCACTTCGCTCAGTCCTCATTTCGCTCAATGTTACAGTTCCTTTTATGTTAGATGTATAACAAAATTAGTAAGTATGGACTTCCATCTCACACTGTCACATACCCTTATAAGAGGGAGGATTTTTTATGATCCACTTTTGGGCGCTTTCTACAAATTCCAGTCACCAGGCAGTTAACACTATGGACTCTTCATTTGGTGCTCTACAGCATGCTAACCGATTTTGTTACTGATTACTTCCCGAAAATGCATTTCTGGGGCACTCAGATAAGTATACGCTAAAAGAACTGTAATGTTGAGCGAAATGGTGATTGAGCGAAACGAGGATTGAGCGAAATGAGGACTGAGCGAAGTGGTGACCGGCCTTTCCTCATGTCTTTCAATGGGTGTCACATATATGCTAATTCAAGATATCAGTACTTAAATTGACTTTCCTTTGTTGAGGTGTTGGATATTCAGGTGATTATTGCATTTATGACTTGTACTTCTTTTGTTAAGCGTATTGTATTGTCCTGCATACGGACAGAAGTTTAGTGCTTTGAATAGCAAAAGCTATTAGACGAGTCAGGTTGTCATGTTATTAGAAGAGTAATGGAAAACATACCTTGAAAGTTGATTTTTGTCCGATCGAGGGGGGCGATGGTTGTCTTAGCAATGGCGCCTGCTATGGCTCCAGCAGCTAACGACGGTATCACGGTTCGAACACTGGGCTGTTCCTTCGACGGCAGCGCTCCTTCTGTCATTGGATGGCCGTCTTACCCCATTTCCCGCCTTAAATATCCACGTCATGCGCAAAATAATGTCAGAAACACAATATTGGCAAGAAGGAATAATACAGTGCCTCATGCTATGAAACTGTTGTCCCAAAGTGTCGTATTCCTTTGTTAAGCCTTGGTAACAACATGCAAACGAGGCATGATAAACCGATGAAAGCAACGCGCATAGATTGTTAAGCAAATTTTCTAAACAAAAATAGACAAAAATGAAAGCAAAATCGTGATAACAATAACAAATAAATACAAATAAGGGGGATTATCATATAAGTTTCGCACATTGCGACGCGTACCCATGCATCACATGTGTGAGATAGTTCGTTTTGTGCCCAACAGTGCATAAACAGTCCAAAAATACCATAACAAGGAAATTTAATGTGTATGTAAAGTGTAAACAACATTAAATCATAGATTCAGACTAGCGTCATAGGTGTGACAACTCGTGCAATAGTTGTCTTACATTCGAAAACTATGGTTAAACATAGGCATAGTAATAGAGGCAACTGAAAAGTGAGCCAGTGAAAAGATCGAGACATAGCAGGTATGTCGGCAGGCCAAACAATAAGTGTCCTACAGCACGCGTTGCGCATGCGTCAGCGGTCTCAGGCTGCGTTATCGCATACGATAATTTGAAAATTGTCGCTGCGATGTCACAATATTCAAATTTTCGATACAATATTGCGTTTCGCATTGATTTTAAGTCGTTCCTTTTTAATTGTAATGCTGTTTACAGTTGTTCTTTGCACTTTATAGTGTTTATTTTAGCCCTGGACTTTCATCGGTAGGCTGTCGGACCGTTACGGGAAGCTTATAGGACAGTTTGCTAACATATTTCTCGTATTGCTTCATTACGTATTGAGTTATATGTATATTCATTGTTCATACTCGCCACATCCTGCAGGCTTTTTTTGACATCCTACAATGTAGGTAACAGTAACATGTTGTTTAATCAGTGTGCTCACAAAAAGATAGAGAACGTAGGCTCAGGAAATGCTCCAACACTGGCAAGATCAGTTAAAGAATAGCCCAGTACAGGTAGGTACATAAGTACAGCTAAATAAATTAACAATACACACAAGCACCATACGGAACAGCGGCCCCTTATATACTTTTGTGATATTGCAGCGATGGTTCTGGCATGATCCAAAGGTGTATCGCTGCGATAAATTCTGGGAAATAAATTTTACGATATCGCTGCGATACACATTTCCTAAGGTGTCTCTGGTATCTTACACGTGTCTCTGGTAACTTACAAGAATTCCACCGGAATTCCACCCATGGCCCACCGGTGGTCCATAAAACAGACTCCAAGCAATTACAGAGGTAACACCGAAAAATTCAGCTACCACTTCTTCGGAATCCCACCGGTGTTGGTCCTGAAATTTCACCAAAACGTTTGGTTGCCACCAAACCTACTAATTTTGGTGGAATTCCTGTGAGCAAAATTTTCGGAATAGCGCATCATACCACCACTATATAAGGAAAGCTATTAGGTATTGTCGTGATCCAACTATTACTGTTATTTAAGCAGATTATTGCACTTGTATATCTATTATCACCTTATTATTACCTTAACGTAATATATTTGTAGATGGCACATGGCAGTTTGCGACCTACGGGATGGCCCATGAGGGAAGGAACGAGTCTCGTCAGCTCGATTCCTTCGCAGAAGCCGAAACCCAACGACATCATCCCACTTCACAGGAGCATCAACTTGTATGCACACGTGATCCTTCATTAATCGCCAATAGAAATTGCCATTGTGCAGTTGTCTCCAGTATACAAATACTTATAGTGCCGCTTGAGCTTATATACATATATCCTAAAAAAGGAGGAGTAAAGACACTTTTAAGGTATGGGTTTTTGTAGTGCAACGTCTGTGCCATTGCTCCAATAATACATTTGTAGATTCTCAAATCACAGAAATTCCAATTGGCTTAACAATAACATGAGCAAGAATTGCTATTTGCTCCGAGAGAAAAGAATTCGGGTGAAAACAAAACAATTGTGTTCCGGTAACACAGTTGTTTTTTCAGCTTGATTTCAGTTGTGGGAGTGAAAACACAATTGTGTTTCAGTTGCCTACACAATTGTGTAACGTTATCACAATTGTATTTCAGTGGATTACACAACCGAAACACATTTGTCACAACTGAAATTCAACTGAAATCAAAATGAAACACAAATGTTTTTCATTTCGATTTCAATTGTGTTTTCAGCTAAATTTCAGTTCTCAAATTGGGTTTCAATTGTGTCACTGAAATACAATTGTGATAACGTTACACAATAGTGTGCAAAAGGCAAAAAAAGCAAAGTCTCCCGTATTCAAGGCATTTCGTCTGCGTGTATGCAATTGAAAAACATTTGTGGAAGTGGAATACAATTGTGTAGCAACCGAAACACAATTGTGATAGTGGAACACAACGGTGTATTCACTCCCACAATTGAAATTCAGCTGACAAAACAACTGTGGAACTAAAATACAATTGTTTTGTTTCCACCTGAGATGAGAATGTTTTCCAAACAAAAAAATGCCTACACTCCTTTTTTTAAGGTATTCCCTAACCAATTACACGTTTGGAACAAAAGAAGCATTCGCTGAGAAGGATCATTCAGTGCAGGCTCGGTTCCAGCGGATGAAAGACGAGTATGAACAGGTAAAGAAGTCGTCCTCCGACCATGGGGGAAGGGTTCTCGTTGCATGCACGAGAAGCACAAAAGCAGCTGGTCTCTCCACATCAAAGTCTACACCATACGTGCGCCTTTTATACATTTGTGCAGTTTTTTATACTGACTCTAATGGACTATTCAGTTTTTGCAACGAACTAAAAGCTCTCCATAAATTTGATGGTTCTTAAAACCCTATAAAGAACTTTCAAAGCCGCGTGTTAGCCCGTTTTTGGAATGACTAGGATATCCCACGCCCTACTGCATGGTCGTTGTGGTGTAGTGATTGCGATGCCATGCTGATACGGATTTGGTCCGGGTTCACAATCAGATCCCGTTGGTTATAGAGCTTCATTCTCGTGATTTTTCACAATAAACGACTGCTAGAGAAGTGACGCCTGCTAGGGAAGTGAGTACTTGACGGTTTGAAGTGGAAAATGGCCAGGTTTGCTTAGTCATTGGGGAGACATTGTGTCAGATGAAGTAATTATTGCGGTAACCTTAACTTGTTTGTCGCCGCCATTACGAAAGAAATAAAGAGCTTATGTGTAAGCTTAAATCAAACCAACGATAAAAAAACGTCAGCATGGTCAGAGTAAAGCAGGTAGAGCACTTCAGGAAATATAGTCTTCCACTTTTTCGTAATAAATTTGAGTAAGACCTATAAATTAACTAATGAAGGGATCTCATATGCTTGGGGTAGCCGCCCTACTTATCCCCTACTTATTGTCTATTGACCTATCGAATTGAGATTGGAATGCGACGATCGGTGGAAGGAGTGTTGATTGTACACGAACACGCCCTGCCACATATCCTTCTGCTCCAGATCGGTACCACCTACTTCAAGTTGTATGTTCTTTCACTTCTTCGACAGTGCGATTCTGCTCATTCAGACCAGGTGGAGAACTGGAATTGGGTGAAGACGAAGCAGCGGGACTGAAGAGACTCTTGAATGACACCCTCGGGAGGGTGGATGGGGGGAAGAACGAATGGACCATAGAAGATGAAATCGGCAACTGGTGGAGACCCAATTTCGATCCCCCAAGAGTTGCTTTTTCTTCTATGATAATTCTTCTTTGTTCGCTGTAGAAGAAGACATTTGTGTTGATGAGAAAGTGTATTTCCTAAGAGAATGAATGTTCAGTATCCGTACATCCCGGCGCACGTGACTCGACCGAAGGAGCAGACCAAGTTGTTCCTTGTGCAGTTGCCAGAGAAGGCTCTTTTCGCTGTTCCCAAGAACTATAAACTTGTCGCAGCACCTCTGTTCGAGCTGTTTGACAATGCCAATACATACGGACCCGTCATAGCTGGTCTTCCAATGGTTCTCAGCAGGTACTTAGCATTTTGAGTATCATTTAAAAATTTTCTCTTGCAGGTTCAACTTTGTCTACAAGTGAGGCTTCATCCTATTTATTTGTTATTGCGTTTTTAATGCATAAATGTGCGTAATTTGTTCAACTTACAATTAAGCATAAAGCTTTATTTATGACAAGTATGGTCCCAACTCGATGCTTCTGGCATTCAGAATCAAGTGTGATGGCCCCAACTCGTACATTTAACAACTTGCCATTAGAATGGTTCTGCAAAGGGGCTAGAAGGGTACAACGACGTTGACAAACGCCAAAGTTCCAATATTTTCGACGCCAGAATTCTGCCAATTCGCGAAATCTCCTCCTGAATACGGCTTGACCTCCCTCGACGACATCGGACGGGAAGTTGGAGCCAAGAAATGCACTGTCCCTTGAATTCTACAAGCATCCCTGTTGGTGGCGGCGCAGTTCGGATCCATGGCCAGGATCAGAGATTGCCGCCCTACGTTGGGAAGCCATCCATCCCCACTCAGACTGCTGGGCAATACACGTTACTTGTTCGAAAACTGATCGAGAAGAAAGCCGGGAAGCCTGTTTCGGTCCCACCGATGCCCGTTTTCTTCACTTATGGAGACTATGAGAGGAGTTCGTTGGTGGTCCAGGACGTCCTTTCATATTCGCTTCCTTTTCCTTATCCGGATGACCACTTTCCGCCCCGTCTTCTTTTCTCTTTTTCGGCCTTTATTTACTATCTCTTTTTGCCCCACGGCTATGTTATTGTTGTTGTTTTGTTGTTTTTGTTTGTTTAGTGTTATGTACTTCAAGCTGGGACTTTCCACGACACAAACCGATTTCCTACTATTGTGTAGTAGTGTTAGATACGGCTATGGGACCGTTCTCTAGTGGAAAAAACGGAGTTATCTGGTAGTGACGAAGCGAAAGCGTCGTAAACTGTAGAGCAGGTGCGATATAATAATGCAAATAGTTGTGATATTGATTGGTTACCGTAATATTTTTATATCAATACGTGTCTCAGACGGAAAAAATAGATCTTGCGCAAGAATTCTCTCGTTTTAAAACTATTTTTGATAACTTATGTGTTGTTAGCTGTTGCTTTCCATGTTCCAATGCTTTTCAGTGAAATCTGCACACCCAATGTGTATTTCATATGAATATGATTTTGCAGTTTGACAAGTAGCGATAACTCGAGCGATGGATGACGATTGGAGTACAGACGACGCGCCAGCCAAGCAAAGTGAGCTTTTAGCACTATGCAAATGTGTTGTTTCCGGTACGAAGAACTTCGGCGGTGGCGGATTTGGCGGCGGCACAGGTTCCGGTGGATTCGCAAAGTCAGGTTGGTCTACATCGATCAAGCAAGGCAAGGGTAGATACTAGATCCCTACCTAAAATTACAGTGTTTTCAAGTCGGTTTACTCTTGTATACCTGTACAGGCCTGTCAGCACGGCAGAAACATTGCAACGTTTTCTTTGTTTGGGATGGCCCCCATTCAAATGCGCCATAATTAGTTGAAACTCAAAAGAGCGGATTTTAACTAGCGCAGCTTTCCTACCCCGCTCATAGGTAAATCATAAAGAGCATCTGCGTTGGCTCACACGACCACCTCAGAAGCACATCAATCAGCAGAGTTTCATTTTGCAGGAGGTGCGCAATGTGTGTGATGTATGCCTAGTAGCCAAACATAAATAATTATGCGTGAATTACAAGTGTAATGTAAATGTTTTGTAGTAAACCAGGAAGAATAGAGTTCGATTTTTTTTACTGCATCCATGTATGTGTGAAACCAATTTTTCGGGTGGTGTGATAACGTTAACGATTAATCAATAATTTGATTCTTTATTTAATATCGGTTTAAGGATCTGGAGGTGCATCGTCTAATAACGGATTTGGAGGTGGCAGCGGATTCGGGAAGCCTCCTGGGCAAGGTTCGGTCAGCCTGGCACTATCCTTTTTTATCGTATGAAATGGATGTTGAGGTATACCTATAGGGTCCACAGTAGGAGGGGTGTGTTATATTGTCCTCGGCAATATAACCATAGAATAAAGAGGTAGGGCGGAAAAATAGTCAAAAATTGAAGGGGGTGCACCTACGGAGCAAATTTCATGAAGGGGTTCCTACTTTTACTCTGCCCTGGTGCTCTTATTACTTGGTCAACGTAACACTTTGCTTGGTGTCATTAGCTGCTTTAGTATTTCAGCTTTCATTAGGTATGAAGTAGTAATACAAGTGAAAATTTGGCACCCATTCTGAATTTCACAGGTTTCATGTCGTTCTAGACGCTTTTGAGCTGTAGTTAGCTCTGACAACAAACCTTAATGGCAACATAGAATCCTGCTGATGATTATATAGTTCTCTGTGCTCTTTGTACAAGAACGCTTCGTGATACCCTTACAATTCAGGTTGCCTCTACTTTGATCTTAATCCGAGAAGTTATAGCTTTACTCTAGTTGGCGTCAATTCAAAGTACTTAAGAACGTTGTTTGTTCTAAAACTGAGAAGAATTAGTGCTGAAAAAGTTTGCAAAGTCGAGTGTTTTAGTATTCGGTGGCCCAAGCTTTGGCAGTGGAGATAAACCCAACGGTGGTGGTGGCTTCGGTGGTGGAGGAGACAAACCAAGCGGATTCGGTGCCTCCAAGGGATTCAGTGGCTCTGGTGGAGGTGACAGCTCTGGCTTTAATAAAAGTGGATCTGGATTTGGCACCGGAGGTGGTGGATCTGGATTTGGTGGCGGTGGATCTGGCTTCGGTTCTGGAGGAGGTGGATTTGGGTCCGGAGGAGCTGCGTCGGGTTTCGGGGGAGGAAGTGGCTTCGGCGGTGGAAGCTCTAGCGGATTCGGAGGTGGATTTACGGATGGGGGCGGTATGTTTTTTGTAATTACTTCTAAAGAAGGACACCTTAGGGTAGGGTATAGTAGTGCAACAGAAATATTAAGTATTACTGGGACAATCAAACGACCTTAGAAAGTCTCTACTCCTTTAATAATGAATACTCTTGTTGTATTGTAATAATAGGCTCAATTACTGATTGGTATATTTGTTACGTGCTATTCAATAGGGGCTGTGGTTAGCGTATATTGTGTCTGTTATTTTTTGCTTTTTCCTGCTATCATCGTCCAAACTCTCAGACAAAAGAACCAGACCGTCGTTTATGTAACTGTACTTTGTTCGGGAGGGGTGGGGTTTTAAAAAAAAAATGGGTTACCATTATCTGGGTGATGCTTGTTTGGTGGTGCTATATCTTGCACTTGTTCTAGGTGACCGCCCACGTGGTTGCTTTAACTGCGGTCAAGAAGGGCACAATTCGAGGGATTGCCCAGAGCCAAGGAAGGAACGCGACAACAGTTGCCGATACTGCAAGCAAGATGGACACATGGCAAGGGATTGCCCGAATAAGGTACTCGGCAGATGCTAGTGTCGGAAGTTTCCCACCAGAAAACACTACCGGAACTTTGATAGTACGTAGTACGCTACTATAATGTTTGACGAATGCGGAACATGTGAAGCCGTTTGCGTTTCCGTTTCCGTTCGTTAGCACCGGGAGTAATTTACCAAACCAGGTTTGTACATGTGATTGGAACGTAAAAGGCTGTTCGAAAAAAATTTTCCGAAGACTGATTGAGGCACGGTTTGGTCCAAAAGTTCCATTTTACGGTAACGAAGTGCTCGTTGAACACTTTGAGATGTGCAGCGGGCATCTTTTGAGAAACGCATTAGTTTGAAGTCGGAATTGGAAGTTTTCGTTACACCGGCTCTCACTTTTACCTCTGTTGAGTACCAAGAAGTTTTTTTTTGCCCCTCTTTCAGAAATGCAGATAACTACGTTACTTTCGTCTGGAACAGTCGGCTTTAACAAAATCTCGTTGTAGATTTACGAGTAGCCTCTGTTGATGAACAGTGCTTTCAGAAGGAAAGTGGCGGTGACGGCTGCTTTAATTGTGGCGGACAAGGACATTTGTCGAGGGAATGCCCTGAACCGAGAAAACCACGCGATACGTCCAGCTTAACTTGCCGAAATTGCGAGAAAGTAGGGCATACGATGATGGAGTGTCCTGAACCGAGGAGAGAAGGTAGGGCTACTGAATTTGCGACTTGTACTCATCTCCCTGGTCTCTACGGTAGTTCACCGAAAATCGATAAAAAATATACAGTATAGAGTTTTTTGGATTACTTTGCTCCGAGACACGATGTGTAGTGAACAACTGTTATTTCATTATGTATCTTATAGGAATTGCCCCGCCGTCGACTCACATCCCCGAGGATTTAAATGCCGAGACTATCTTCACCGAGAAAATCGAGCAAGGAGAGCTATTTAGTCGATTCTATGACCAGACGGTGACTCTCTCGCAGGGAGGAAAGAGCTTGGACGAAAAGGAGACATTCGAGTAAGTGACCGTTGTGCAACATTCTTACATTTTGCAGTTCCTTCGAACGAATTGGACTCCCTGAGACAATGCTAGCAAATGTGAAAAAGTCTGGATATAAGCAGCCTACGCCCATCCAGAAATTCGCCATGCCTCTGATTTCGCGCGGCAAAGACTTGATGGCGTGTTCGCAGACGGGCTCCGGCAAGACGGCTGCGTTCCTTCTTCCCATGATGGCTCGTCTGATGAAGGAGAACAACTTGTCGAATGCGGGGGAGAGTACGTGCTCTCCACGTGTGCTAATCATTGCTCCGACGAGGGAACTGGCGCAACAGATCTACAAGGAAGCGTACAAATTCTCTTCTGGCACCATCTTCTCAGTCGAGATTGTCTACGGTGGAACGAGTGTGGTTCACCAGCTAAGCCGAATTAGCAGAGTTTGTTATATTGTTATTATTCCTAATTTTGTTGCGTCAGAGTAACTATGTAGTAGTATTGTATGTCTTTCAGTTGTTTTTCTTTCTTAACGCGCTTCCTGTGAAAATGATCTTACATTGTAGGGTGCGACGATTCTCGTGGGAACAACTGGGCGATTGAAGCATTTTGTGAGGGAAGGGCGCATCAATCTGTCTGAGGTGAAGTATGTTGTTCTGGATGAAGCCGACCGCATGCTCGATATGGGTTTCAAAGAGGACATTGACGAGATATTCAACAACCCAGATATGAAGCCGAAGGAGGAGAGACAGACGCTCATGTTCAGGTGATTCCATCTTCCGCTTGATTAATCTTCCTTAAGGTCTAAAAATCAGATTAATATAAATGATGAAAAATTTAAATTTGTTTGAAAAGTTGAAGCCTTTCGCGGGTGTACATGATCACACAGTGGAAGTGAGTGGGAAGAGCTAGGTAAAAAGCAGATCAGGACTTGAAGTGGAAGTGAATTCCAGACAGACAATGCGAAAAGTGATGACGTCAGAGACGGTGCCAGGGTAAGGGTAGTTGAGGTGAAACGGTGGTATCGAGAACTAGTGTTGAAAGGCGGAGAGAAGATGGAAGAGGGCTCCAATCTCTATATATAAAAACATACTATTGGTTGGGACAGCAGCTAGTAATTTGCTGAATTGAAGCGGCTGTTATTTACAGTGCGACGTTTCCGGAAATGGTGCAAGAGATGGCTCATAAGCTACTCAATAATGACTTCACTATGGTGGTCGTCGGAGAAATCGGCTCTGCTAATACGTGCATCACCCAGGAATTTATCGAATGCGAAAGATCTGAGAAAAAGGTGCATCTCATGAGACTCCTAGACATCGACCTGAAGAAGTACGAACTGAAGGAGGGATGTAAGTACCTATTGCTAAAAAGTTAACTTTTTATTTTATGATTATTTGACAGGGCGGTATTTAGAATTTTTTCGCCGTATACGTTTTTCTATCTTATTATATAACCCAAGTCAGAACTATCTAGCTAACTCATGACCGGAAAATGTAATCACAGGGGTAGGCCAATCAACAATTAAAACGACACTATTCAACACTTGATGTGATTGTTGAGGAAGAAGAATATTACAAGCTTTCCGTCACTAACAGATGCTGATAGAATGTGTTCGTTTTAAGATCTTGGGTTTACGTTTTGACTATGTCAGCGTAAAGCATAACAGTATCAATTCCTGATTTCAATGACATCGGCAAAAATGAGTGCTCTTGCTACCCGTACTTTTCCCTGTTTTTGCTTATTTACTCAATAATTTTTTATGTTTATATTAAGTAAGGCTTACTTAATAATATTAGAGCATTCACAACAATAGAACTTGCGTGCTAACAATAAGTTCATATGATCGTTCAGAATTGGGTAATGTGAAAAATTTTAAAAATCATTTTCTCAAAAACGGCAACTGATTTTTTGTTTTTACTTTAGCAGTAAATAGTTAGCCATGGTTCTAATATATTCCTAAAATATCAGCGCCGTTCATGAACTTTTGAAAAACGCCTCTAGTAAAAGTGGGCGGAGCTTGCGGTCCCAATACATGGACATATATATATATATATATTTCGAAAACAAGGTGATGATGACCTTCTAACAAAAAGACCAGGATCAGGAGAAACGGTTGCAGCAGCTTTTGTGTGGCAACAAAAACACAAATATCATGAATCCCTAAATATCTTTGGAGCTAAACACTACACTCAACGCACTTGTTGACTGTGTTTTCGAATATACCTATCAGTATTTTGCTTTAGTATGCCTAAATAATCTTTTTCTGAGTTCCTGCAGAACTTGATGAATAAATATCTCGAAAACCTCAAACTCAAACTTTGGCAATGTAATGAACACACCTATATACGTGTTCATTACATGCTTTTACTACGAGTCCTCAGCTCATTCTTTAAGACACCAGAAACATGTGCTTATTGAAAATGTAGGCTCACAAACGAGGTGAAGGGCGGCCAGCACCGGCTATAGTAAATAACGGAAAGCTTGCAATATTCTTTTAGTGCTTCAACAGTTTCTGTTACTTTCAAAAGCAGCAAGTGTGTTGTTGAAAAAGCAGCTGCACACGTTTTCAACAAAATTGTGTTAAATAGAAGGAACGATACACACATACACATTCTTTCAACACTTGAACGGCCAGCATTCAATTCACACGTGTTTGACACCATTGTGTTTAACAAGAGCGTTGTGTTGAGAAAGTGCTGCATGGCGGTTTTTATGCAATACCATGACAGTTTATATTCTTTCATTGGCATGTTGGTTCAGTGCACAAAATGTGCCTGCGTGATTTTTGTGTACTGAAGGATATTTCAGCCGATCTGAAGCAGAAGAAAACGCTGGTGTTCGTATCGCAGAAGAAGATGGCGGATGTGATCGGAGCACATGTGTGTGAGGCAGGCATCAAATGCACGACTATTCACGGAGACCGCGAGCAGCGACAGCGCGAGGAAGCCATTCGCGACTTCAAGAATGGATCCACTCCCATTCTCGTCGCCACTGCTGTTGCCGAGCGAGGACTGGACATCACGGGAGTGGACCACGTGATCAACTACGATCTGCCCAACGACATCAATGAATACGTGCACCGCATCGGAC
>JACMIJ010000353.1:0-21050 GCA_014805365.1 Koerneria luziae
TCGGGAAAAGGAACGCGAACGCACTGATTACGTAGGCAGTCGAACTGGATGTCTGATGGACACCGCTTGTGGGCATAAACTGAAAAGGTGGTACTTTCCGGCGTCCACCTCCTTGGTTTCAGAGGCAAAATGGGTAATCCACCTACATATAATCTCTTGTCTTGTAATGTATCCAATGTAAAAGTCCCGAAAATATTGGAAACTCCTCCAATTTTTGACTATTTTTCGCCCTACCTTTTTAATCTATGCTTGTGGGCAGCCGACTGTATGTCGAAAGGATGTCAGACATCGCTCAACGGTGACAGAAACAACACTGACATTCTCGCCTGCATTGCATGTCACCGCAATATTCTACTGGATCGTCGAGCTAGCCTGAATATACTTTGAATCTATCCTTATGGCCATCGAATGCCGCATAATGAACATCTCTATGATCAAGCTCAGCCTGACAAAATGCAAACTCCATTGTTTCCTCATAGATACCGCTGCATAAAAGAAGGAATAAATTCACTTTTACGCTATGCTCGAATAGTCTTAAGTTTACTGTAAAACATGAATTAATTCGGCATGGCCATGTGTTATTCCGTTGATGATTATGCTCATTTTTCGGTCTTCAAATCCTCATAAAACACTTAATTGGCATTATTATAGGAACGTTTAGAAATGTGAAAAAAACGTAGAGTAAGCTATGGTTTACACATGACGAACACGGCGCTTTAAAAAGTGAGTGTACCCCTCCTTCAGCATAGGCTAGAACAAAAGAGAATTTAGACTGCTCTATGTGTTTCTCTATGTGTTTTTTTTGCTCAAAGAGTGTTCTCTGTGAGGAACATGTCAGATTCTCTTTATCAAAAAGTGCAAAGAAGCTTCCCCGCTTATCTGTGGAAAACATGCGATTAGTGCGAGATGCCTGTGAGGTTGCCATGATCTTCTGCCATGATCTTCTGAACTTCAGACATTCCGGTTGTGAGACAAGAAATGGTCATTGGTCGGGAACGTGAGAGATTGTGTATGGAATGTGATTATGAATATCAGACAGTCGTTTAAGAGACAAATTGTTCTGTTGTTCAGCTTAGCATGAGCGAAGGAACAGACTCACTTTTTCGCTAGCGACGACATGTTAGGTTACCTAATGGGGTTCCGCCAATGTTAAGATGTCTTAAAGTGAGATGCACCGGTATTATCCTTTAACACGTCGCTTTATTAAGTGGCTAGCAAAGAGCTGTTGTAGACTATATATTTAAGTGAGCAGTGTTATCGTGTGTTCAAAGGCCAAAAGGTGCAACAACCATGCAAACATCAAACACACTTTTTGTAAAGTATCCAGAAGTTGTATGCTCTCCTTACCCTGTTCCGTCTTTTTAAGCCCCGCCCCTACTAACAATAAGTCTATTAACAGAGTGAAACGCGCTATTCAAAACAGAATAGTTAAAGAAATTAAAATTCTAGTGCTGCCAACTGCTTTGCTAAACCGTGAGTTGATGAGTCAGCTTAGGGATTCGCTGACAGCCATAGAATAAACGATAGGGCGGAGAAGTACTCAAAGAAAAGCATTAAGCATTAAAGAGTGTCTAAGCATTCAAAATTTGAAGCTTATTTTTTTCTGGGTAGCAAAAAATTGGAGGGGGTAGAGGGTTTTGCCTTTAAAACCAAAGGGGGGTGTTTGCCCGAAAAGACTCGATGCTACCTGATTGTGAGCGGTACATCAGAACGAAATAAGCAACAAAGAACATACAATCTCAGGAAAACTGAATTGTTTCTTCCACTTCCATCCCTTTCTGCTTTCGCTGTGTGAGCTCATTGTATATCCTGCAGATCAAGTTGAACTGGATAATAAATATCCTTGAAGTAACCTAATCTTTACATGCTTGGTTGAATATACAAAGAACTGTGGTGTGAATCACATCTGCCTAGGCGTATTTATTTATTGCATCGAACACTTGTGTGCGTCATTTTACCAAACAAAAAGGCATACTGAACAAAATGCAACCCTCAATTTGTAAACGCAGCTGGTTTAAAGAGGGCAGGCAAGCGCTCGCGAAACTACCCTTTCTACACGCATGTATTCCCTGAACGCAAAACTTACGGGCCACTAATATGTACGTTTCTGAAGCAACAAAACAACGGTTTCCTACGCCATTTGAACATGCACATGCTCACTGACAACATGTCTAGGAAAGACAACACAATTCCACAACAGAGCACGCCAAAAACTAAAATCGAAACTAACTATTTCCTAAAGTTTTCAATTTAACACTTGATTGATGCTACACGCAACAAGAGATCGTCTAAGATTCCTCCATATTTGGAAGTTCTACGGTAATGACGACAAGCGACGGCAAATAACGAACTTCCAGAATTGGGCTGATAATGACTGGGCAACAATTAGATTCGTGCGCAAGATATAATTAGAGCAACGAACGAACGGCATGCCAGACAAGTCACGTCAGACCGCAGTGGTGAACTCCTCTGCTTCCAACGAGCTTTCCAGTGATTTTTATTGTAACTCAGTGTAAAAGGTCACTGAAAGCTTACTGTAAACACATGAGTTTTCTATTGAAGCCGGCAATTTCCTTTGTTTAGTACATTAGTTTTTTTTTGTGGAGTAGCGGATAACAATAAAGGAATAAATATCACAGCAGCATAATATGATCACAAAGATTTCTGGAACAATATTTTCCAAACTGCGAATCATAACTGGTTGAGAATCAGGGCTGCTATTCGGTTTGAAAACGCGGGAACTACTAAGCAAAGTAGAAACGAATACTACATATAATAACAATGTGCTATTGGCTATAGTATTCCTGCTCTTAACTGCACGCCATTGTGGGAAATGTGTTGAATACCTAACTTTGAAAGAGCGGAGAGCAAATTCGTCGTCCACTCTGAACAAATCGCAGAATTCTGGAAGTGTCTGTTGTAGCTTATGCTGTAGAAATAAGACGCCTACACCGTTTGGAACTATGTTTTCATACCTTGACACCGTGGCAAAATTACATTTTGAGCACGTCACGAGAGACACGATAATTCGCACCAAGTAACCCTATTATTTAACGCAGTATTTCGTTTTCAGCGAAAAAATTCCTTTTGCAACTATAATTTGCATGTTCTTGTACATAGTAAGCAGCTTTCTTTTGGTTATGCGAATTAACATTGTTTTACGTGCAATGGTTGGGGACAGCAATTGTGCATGCTGCTCTTTAAAAAGTAAAGCAAAGCAAAGGTCTCCAGTATTCAAGGCATTTCAGGTTGCGGGTAGTACTGAGAGGGCCAGGACTTTGTGAGGCATCTTAAGTCCGAAGTTGCCCAAGCATTCACACGGACCAATTGCTTTTCGTGAAGCTGTCACTACGTTAGATAATGAAATACTGAAGAAAAAAGGTGTTTTTTTAAAACGTTTAAAAAACATTTCAGCACTGTTGAGGCTTATTTGATGTCTGTTTTTGATGCTTCGTCTCCAACTGAAGCCTTAGGCTCACACCGCCATTCCACGTTACGCATTTTTTTTGCTCTTGCCCTTATTCTATCTGCTAATTGTAAGCTGTAATATGTACGCTCCTATTGCGGCAAAACAAAGAAGTCGGGCGGTGTCACGTGCGAAGGCGGTTCCCATGGCTCGGACATTTGCTCTTACAAAGGATGTTTGCGGCGATTTCTTATCGCCTACGTGCCGTTTTGGAGAAATGGGAAAAACAACGAGAGTCCTTGGTGTGTAAGCGATCTCATGACCGGAAGCTGCTGAACTGTTAGTTGTGATATCTCGCTTATTCAGGCGATAGTACCAATAAAATTACACTGAGTGTTTTAAACACTCCAGCAAACAAATCAAAAACAGGCGCAGTATTCAAAGAAACATATAAACCAAAATAGTGCTGGAGTGTTTTCCCATTAAGAAAGTGAGAGTTATGAAAACTCAAGTGTTCAAAACACTAAAAATTTGAAATTTGAGACACAATTTTCTGTGTTTAGCTTCCTCAACGAGCTCAATCATCGAAGCATCCCGATTTTTGCAAAACGAATCCTGTTGGTCTCCATATCCTCAAAATAATCGTAGCTTAAAGGTAATCTGGTTTAGGCCCGAGTTGCAGCTCACGTAAGGTTACGGTAGCTTGTGCTATTGGGTAGCCGGCGATTCACTTGTAAGCTGAGCTTGTGTAAGCTTCCATCTTGTAAGCGTGTAAGTAAGCACTTGTAAGCTTGTAAGCAACTTTAGTCGAAAATTGAGCGCTCAGCTTAATGAGTTAAACTTTTGTGATATATTGACAATTAGCTCTTCTTCTTCCTCGCGTTATTCCCATGTTGATATGGGGTCCGCTACACGAGTCTTCCTTCTCCACGTCACCCGATCCAGTGCGTCCTCTGGCTCGAGTCCCGCGCAGCGCAAGTCCTTGTTGACCGTGTCCATCCAGCGTGTCTTCGGTCGTCCTTCGGGCGATTCCCGAGCACCCTCAGATCGTACGCAGTCTTGCATTCTTCTGAGCCATCTTTCCTCATCACGTGACCGAACCATCGGAGTCTTCCTTCTCTGATCTTCCTTGAATGGGAGCGACGCCCATCCACTTACGCACGTCGGAGTTCCCCTTCTTGTCCTCTCTGGTGTACCCGAGCGTTCATCGCAGCATCTTGATCTCTATCAGAGCCTTCTTGACTGGCGGATAGGCCAGCACTGTGACCTACACATTGCTACGGGCCGGATCACACTTCAATAGATCTTCGACTTCAGCTTGACTGGCATCTTCTTGTCACACTGGACAGCGGTCGTCTAAGGCCACCTCTTCCACGCGGCGCTGGCGCGTTGTTTGGCATCCGGTAGGGTGGATCCATCCTGCGACAGCCGGGAGCCGAGGTGCCGTCGTCTTGATGTCAGCTATGCTCTTTGTGTTCTGCCTGCGATCGTGACGGGACCGAGTTAATATTCAAACTTCTTCGAAATCGCCAATCGGCTTATCATAAACCCAAAGGCCCGACTCAGCCAGAAGGGGGGGGGGAGGGCAGGATTACGGTGAGTACGGTATTTAAGGAGGGAGAGGGGCTGTCTGGTATTACTCCTGGTAATCCCCTCTTACGATCTGTCTGTAGGATATTTAGAGTAGCAGATTTCCTTAGATCCTCATGGTAAGCGTCGTCTTACGGGATAATACACACGCGGTAGGATCACGCGGAAGAAGAAGTTGGGCAGAAGCGTTGAAAGTTCAGAGTACACACAGACGCCTGGTCCGCGTGCTTCCTCTACGTGATTAACATGTTATAAGATAATGCAACAAAAAAAATTCTATGAATGGAAATTCTAAAAAATTCTTCGAGCGACAAATTGCACACAGACAATACACAGCGTTTCACACTCAGAGAAAAATAAGCCTCCAATTTTGAGTGTTTAGACACTCTTCAGCCGCAATATGCGTTCACTGACAAGGAGAAGAATTTTGAGCACAATACACCAATAACCCCATCAGATATTTTTTCTTACCAAATTTTAGCAAAGCACACTTGTTTAAGTGCTAAATATGCGAACCGGTGTTGCGAACTTTGTGTGCTAAATCACGCGACAAACAATAGAGAAAACTGTCTGCCTCGAGACCCTAATTTTGAATATTCGCGCGTTTTCATGTTTTTGTTACATTATGCTCTTTGTAACACCACCACAGTTAAGCGCGCAATATGTCAGTGCTTGAATGTTTAAAACACTCATTTTTTCAATGGGATTATTTTTCTCTGAGCAGAGATGAATGCTGGCCACTTTTGCACTTTATAGCCGCGATGGTGAAAATAGCTATATTTTTATTATTTCTTAATTATTTCTTTATAATTTCTTAATTTGTGAGATTTTATTTTGAATTATTTTAAAAAGTATGAAAACCAAATACGATGCAGGTAAGTGTACGCCTCATGTGCTGTATCCTTATTCAGCACTGAATAAAGAATTAGTAGTGGTAATAATTTTCCTCGGAACGGATATAATTTGACATTTATTTAAACCAGCGGTCGTGAATTGCAGTGATTAAGCGCCTCATAAGATGATTGTCAGCAAGAGAAACTTGGCATTGGGAAAATCCGGGAATAATGCTGACAAAGGCAACATCCAAGTGAGAAAAAAACATACTGATACTGAATACAAGTCCTGCATCCTGTCACAGACAGTGTTCGCTTTTCTTTCACGGAAACAAAGACCATCGAAAAAAGTTCGCCTGTCCATAGACTAGTGGCAAGGAAAGAAGTTATGACGCATCTCTTCATACAAGCATACTCATACGATGAACAATGATGAGTAACATGGTCACAAAAACGACCAGTTCCGGCATTTTTCTGTGCCGAAAGGCTAATTTTAGATAACGGGAGCACATTTTGCATCAACAATTTCTCACGGAAACTTGAAATTGTTCTAGATTGGTCGAAATGAGTCCTTGAGAATGTAGATTAATCATAGTGGTCTGACGTATCATCCGGAACTGCAACGATATAAGAGGGGTGAAGTTAGAACGTTTCAAACTTCATCAATTCAACTACACTCTTACAGGTTAGACAGTGTCCTCTAACCGACGAGAGAGTACACAATAACGAGAGGGATCAGAAGATACAAACTTCAGTCCTCTTCTGTATGTATGTATGTAGGGTGGCTTTTCCAGCATCCAATTCTTTAGTTTAGTCTGCTTGACTATAGAAGACTATTAGAAACCGATTACAAAATAATACTATAGGAGTGAAGCCTGAAAGAGCAATAGAATCCTATCATAAATGTTGCTCTCGATGTGACTATCGTAACAAATTGTGATAGTTGTAAACGCGAGTCCAAATTATGCTACGTCCCACTGAAAGGTTTCATGATAAGCTTTTTGATGCGCTTTTTCACTTCTATCTAACATATGAAGGAAGTACAACTAGCCGACGTGCTATAGACTAGACTAGTTGGGCTTCCAAGGAAGCAAAGATTGAACACCGAGACATGCCAATGATTAGTCCTCGAAAATATCCTATAATTTTCCTTTGTCTGGCGCAAAGAAACAGGAACACGTATATTTCAGGTAATTGAGGCTCATGCATGGGAGATCTTTTTTTGTTGTTGGTGAACAATTCTTCCTTCAAATCTTTTAAAGGGGGCTGGAAACCGTGAATCCTCGGAGGCAAAATCCACTATTTCCTTATATAGTTGCCCCCCTCACAGAAGTTGCGGGTCTCTTATACACGCAATTCTGCTAACACAAAACAACGGTTTCTGGCCACCTTTAATAGGCACAACAACATGCAAATGAGCTTTGCTAGACTGAAGATCAATGTCTGTTGAATAGGATACTTTTTTTACATTCTGAGCAATGAAAGGATACGTATTTAATATGACATTCAAAAGATTTGTTCTGTTCGGTTAACAATAATAACTTTAGTATTCAACCATTGTAGCCTTATGAGGATTGAGCAACTTTGGATAGAACTGGGCTGCTAAATACTAGCAAGGAAAGTGTGTGACCACCCCGCGAGATTGGTGAAAACGGCTAGTGTAGGATCGTAGGGGATGAACAGTTATGGGATGTCCCTTTTTCAATCTGGCGCGTCGCTGGCGCTACGCTACGACAAAAAAGTGTGTCTTGGTATCGTATCACATCCACCATTGAGAAAGCTCTACAAGTGTGATCGGTTCCGCAGTAGTGACGTTGCATTGCTGCTGTGCTGGTGCTTTTGCGGAAGGTTTAACAAGCGACGAAAAATTTAACTATGGTTTTTTTTAAAAATTTAATGTTTAACAACAGGATATTTGTAAAGAACCGAGTCAGACATGTCAATAGTAGGCCGTGAGCCAGGTGCACGATGTAAAATCACGTCTACGGAATGCTCAACGTAATGCCGTAATGTGTCCATCTACACATTAAGACTGACGTGGTCTTGCCAGCAGACTATATTTATTTTGTGCACTTAATGCGGGCCGGAAACCGTGAATCCTCGGAGGCAAAAACCTCAGTTTCCTTATGCAATTGCCTCGCATTGCCAGAAGTTGAGGTCATATACTATATGGAATAACGGTTTCTGTTCTGTTTCTCTACGAAGCATCGTTCTTCTGTTTCTCTAAGAAGCATCGTTCTTCTGTTTTTTCTTAACAATTTTGAAAAGCTCAGTTTATATAATGTATGTACAAAGTGGCTGACTAATACTTTTATCCCATCTTTTGCGTTCCATAAAGCTATTTACCCCTTTTGTTTGAACATTTTCAGTGTCTTTAGGTACTTTATCACTCTTTTTCAAGTTCAAATACCTATGATTCTTTAGCCCCGCTTCTGGAGGCTCCGGCAGAAACACAGTTGTGCCTGTAAGCATGCTCAAGTGCGAATAAAATTTGTAATGTTAAAGACTAGAGCACACAGAGCAACAGATCACATCCAAGCTCTATTTTTTTTTCCATTTGAAGGACGTTCGCTGAAGTCCTAGTGCATGGCACTGCGTGGTTGATCCTTCATGATTACGGGCTAATAAGGCCAGTCGAATAGGACATCGAGCTGAGAGGAACACATCGGACTGCTATTCCTGCACACCCAGACATAAAAACATATTATTAATCCGGATCTTGTATTATAATTTACGCTGGCGTTAAGCACGGAATGCACAAGTATTTGCGAGTGATGACTGCCCGCTTTTTCAAAGTTACGTGGTCATATAAGCGATAGTCTATGATTACAAAAAATTAAGTGATTTACAGACCAAACCAAAGTGTACACAAATTTCCGCCCTATGAACTGCCACTTTGCAAAGTACATAAAGTTGAAAAAGGCCAACTTATTTTTGATCTAAAAAGTTGATTGAACAGCCACTCTATAAGTTGGTTTACCATGGTTAGCTCAAAAAATTTTTATATTATTTGCAACATTTGGCAATTTTTTTTTGTTTGGGGAAACAAATCCCCCCTATTATTTGTTACCTACAATCGCAAAGGACTATTACTTTCGCAAGGACTATGCAGAATGCAGCTAGTCTAGTATGGGAAGAAATGGTTCACCATGAGACCACCTCCATCAACATGGATTGTACGAAATCTCACTTGTTCATATTTCTACTCTGGAATTTTGAGCTGGTCCGTTATCCGGCGCATTATCAGTAACGATCCCGGTAACGGGTATGGATGTCCTGTGTTCATCCCTGCACTTCAGTGGTACGTTTGATCTCAAAGCGGCAATGCTGATTTGTGAACCCCACTGCTGCTTTGACGCATTTCAAAAGCGACGCTTTTTTGGCAGTTATGAAAAACAACCAATTGAAAATCATATTAATATTCATATAAATATGTACATAACCGCCTATTCAAGGCACAATTGCATGATCAAAAAATTAAACTTCATCCTATGAAAGGAATTAGTGCAGCGTGGGAGCATAAGCATGCGGCCAAAGCAATTTCACACCAATAAGAGGGAAAAATCGTGAACAAAAAAGCACAACCGTTCAATGTAGAAAGACATTGGTACATATGATTCCACGTTCAGCAATGATCACGCATGACAATGATATGAAGCAAAGTAAAGTTCTCCCATGTCAGGGCATTTTGCCTGCGGGGATCCTGAGATGGCCAGGATGTTGTAGGGCGTTTTAAGTCTTTTGTTGCCCAAGCATTTATATGGACCTTTCATGAAACTGTCACTACCTTTTATAAAACTGTCACTAACAATTACCCCGGAGGGATGGCACCTTGGTTGGGTGGGACGTTGCTGGGGATCGAACCCGGGTCTCACGCGCAGCATAGGGCGCCTCCTGCCACTACACCATCACGGTATGAACGCTAGCGCACATATGTATATGTTACTGTTACTCACCACTTGTGCCCTCCTCGAAACCAAAGATCACAGATTACTTTCTTACACAATTCTCACAATTTTGTGGAAGTGTCAGAAACGGTACAAAGTATTCGCATGTTTGGAGAACGCTTGGTATCTCTGCACAGCTACTACGTAAGGCGATTTTACGCAGTAAAACTGTAACGTGAAAAGCTTTCTCGAAAAGTGAACTTCCGAAGACAATGTGGCTACAACCGATGCGTAAACAATAAAAGAAGTTCTTTTGAAGAACTTTGGCACTAATAGTTGCGTACTGATTCACATTGAAAATGCACAAAAGCTTTAGCATTGGAATTTGTTTTTCGATGTTTTCGGAATGCTTCTCTTAAATGGAAGGAAGCTCGTGATATACGAAACTGGTAAAAATTGCTATAAAAAGAGAAAAACATTCGCACGAAGAAGTTTAAGGATGAGTGTTCAGATGATATAAGGGTTCTTTTGTTGCTATATGCGAACACGTTTTGCTTAAAGGGGCCAGAAACCGTAATACCTCGGAGGTAAAGACTATCATTCCTTTATATAGTGCTCACCACACAGAAGTTGCGGGCCTCATACACACGTAGTTGATTTCACAGCTACATAATAGGACGTTTACAGTTTCAAGAGCGATTAGTGGTTAGTCTTCAATGGTTCCATGAAATTAAATAGAAACGCACGGTCATCTCGGTAAGGGGTCATATGGGAAGTGTTTAGGGAGAGGGGGGGAAGCTTCAACTTACACTACGAGAGTTCATGAGACTCGCTTCTTCTTTTCACTAATCAGCGCGATTCGTCGCTCATCAAAGTAGATCAAAGGTAAACGTGGTAGCGCATCTTACAACGAGCACAAAGAGTCATAACCACAATTATTTTCATAGAGAATAGACGATTACAAATACAAATGACATATATTTGTTCCAGTAAAATCCGTTAAATTACCTTTATATGAGTCGACTCATTCTGTTTTATGTTTGTAATCTCACTTGACGAGTATATTGTGACAACGTCAAGTTCTATGCGCATAAATAAATATGTCCTAATGATGTTCATCGACGAACTCGAGGAAATAACTCGTGAGTTGAACGTCAATCAGCCTCTCGTAAAGGCCGATTGGGCACGCAGCCAAGCATTTGATGAGCTTGAACGTAGCAAATATCATCACGAATTCGTGTGATAACAGCAGTAGTGTAAACTGCCCTGCTTCCAGCGAGCTATCCAGTGATCTTTAACAGTAACTCAGTGTTAAAGGTAACTGAACGGCTGGAAACATTGGTTTACTACCGAGAAAGGTGTAGAACGGAGTGGAACATAGTAAAACGGAAATGAACGGTAAATAACAAGAACACACGAATAACCTGGGCTTAGGTAAGACCAAACATATTCCAGACTTGTGCCTAACGTGCAGGATGTCGGAAGTTTTGAATTGGAAACACTCCACGAGGTTCAACGTTACATAAAAACATTTCGCAGGATGTTGAAATAACTGTGATTGATCACAGTGTGGATATTATATGGGTAAGGCCAGTTTCATGCACTTGGACAAAAAGTAGACGGTGGGAGCGTTCGCACTTAAGCTGTCAACTTCCTTGACACGCCAACTGCCCACCCAATGGCCGTCTCTGTGCCAAAGAAGTCTTGATCCCGCCCGACATGAGTCTTTCACAAAGATATGAACAGCTCATTGATGCAGAGCCGTGACTGGAGGGATACGATAACCGGGGTAATGGAATCCCAAACCGTTCCAGTAACAGGTTTCTCTTTAAGCTTAATGAAAATTCATATTAGGCTGAAACCTGGGAGCAGACATATTCCTGACTTGTGACCAACGTACAATTACTGGAAATACTCGAGGAGATCTGAATATCTATAGAAACATTTCTGTGCTTTTTATTGTGTTTTTAGCTGCATGATGTACGATAATTCTGTATTCCGTTTGCTTCTTGCTATACATATTATAGTATTACCATGCTAAACATAGAAAGTACCAAGCGTTGGTTATTCGTGTCGACACGCGTGTTGCGTTCGTCGATTCCGGCCGCGGACTTCCAAATCTATAGAACACCTCGAGCCCGGGGGGGGGCTATCATTAACACGAGAAGGACCGTGATGATATAGCCACGTAAGCTCCGTAATGTGCTTTAGTGAGACAAGTGCTCTCGCATTTGGCGTAGTCGGTGCTGCTAAAAATGGCTGTTCGCGTAGCAAACAGGCCAAATGGGGCGCATTTCTCGCCAATTGGTGCACACGCTTCGCCCGAAGGCGCCGCGCGAGACGTTGTTGACGTCGGCACATCAATCGGGGACCGGAAAGCATGAACTTTCTCTTTTTATTTTATAGCAAGAAATCGCATTTGCTTATGCGTGTCGAGGACCATGATGACAGTTGAATGTGAGAATGCATGTGTGATGCGGCAGGTAGGGGAAAAGGAACGTTTTTCATCCCCTTCAAATATCTGGATTATCGGGGGAAGTTCAAATACAGGATTTCGTATATCCGTGTTAGCGAAACCAGGCTTGAATTGAAATTTGAAAGATCGCAAAAGGCGCCAATTAAGTAACAACAGATGCTTAT
Organism: Koerneria luziae; assembly: GCA_014805365.1. Classification (NCBI taxonomy): domain Eukaryota; kingdom Metazoa; phylum Nematoda; class Chromadorea; order Rhabditida; family Neodiplogasteridae; genus Koerneria; species Koerneria luziae. The sequence goes on from JACMIJ010000353.1 coordinate 12,357, forward strand.
TAAGTTGCAGCTGAGTGGCATAGCTAACAGCGCCAAATACGTGGTTGCTTCAGCATTGCTTGCAACATACTTCAACCGGATTTGCATATGACTCGGAGGCCGTTGTGTTATCGTAGTAAACGTGTCAGGACCGTCTTGTGATAGCACAATAGTTCGCCTGGCTTGCTTCATATAAATTTCACACATTCAGCAGAACATTGTACGTTGCAATAATGCCTCCCAATGTTACAAATAATCCTTAGCATCTTATTGTAAGAGAACAAACGCTTTCAAACGAAATGTGTTGTATTATCGGATAACAATAGCCATGCAAACGCTTTTATCTGGCGAATTAACAATATCCGTTGTATACAAAAGAATGTGCGATAGTTTTCTTGAATGGCTTGCTATTTTCGTGCGCACGCCTGATAAAAGAGACATTTGCTGACTCCGTTTAGTGCACTGACGCGCTTTCGGTGTGCGGAACGGCGCTTGTTAGTGCCAGGTGCAACTACTTACGCACTCTCTGCCAGCACAGCCAAGGACGGTGCACTTTTTCGTAATCACGGGGAAATTGATAATCCCGTGTTGGGCGGTGGTGCTATGTTGTTAGAGGAGGTACTCAAGAAAAAAACAACCCTGAAATAGGCTTGAAAAGTGCTTGGGGGTTTTGACCCCATTGAATATGAGGGGTTGTAATTCAGAACCCTATTTTTATGTAATTGTACATTATATACTAAATACACTGGCAATAAGGAGCATACAGTTGAAAAAAAATGAGAGATAAAAACACTGCAGCACTAAATATTATAATTAAAAACCCTCAAAATTACGATATTTTTGTCATTAATACACTTGAAATGAGTTTAAAGGATACCAGAAACCGTTGTTTTGCGTTCGCAGAATTGCGTGTATAAGCGACCCGCAACTTCTGTGAGGAGGGCAAGTATATAAGGAAATGGTGGCTTTTGCCTCCGAGGAATCACGGTTTCTGGCCCCCTTTAATGCCGTACTGAGAAAGAAAATTGTTCGGTCAGTCTTTTTTGCAACGTTTTTGCAGCCACAAAATTTATTACAATCAGCAACACGAATACGAACACCTCAGTCCAAAAGTTACACTCGTTATGTCAGTTATATCTTGTATATACTACCAGGAAAATTGAACACCGCTACAAAAGCCTCATTCGGTGCTTCTTTTTCACTCGTCTGCTCGTAGTTTTTAGCTACTTTGAAAGTGTGAGCACATGTACACCCATTTCACACACACAGCGAACGTAAATTGTAGCAACGAGAATGCAAGACAAAAGCGGATTTGTACTTGCGCTTCAAGTGGTTTTCTTTCACAACAAGATTTTCCAACAATGGTTCCGCTCCATAGGAAATGGACAGGAAAATGGAATACACAACTGCTGCTGCAGGGGTCCTTCGAATGATATTAAATAATTAAAGTTGTTTTTTTATGAAAGGGTAAGGATGCGTTTCGTTGTGTGATGCATGTTTGACCCTGCTAAAAAGTCGAGGTTTGCAAGAGGCCAACTGGACTTTCTATTGTGTACCATGCATGTCCTCAGCAATACCTTGCTAGTCTGATAAACTTTGTTTCTTTCTGTACACAGACTACTTTGCTTGCGCGCTATAGTGTTACTAAATGCCTTGGATGCACTTACTTCTTGTCAAAACATTTGTGCCTTACATTTTTTTAATTGAGTATCGCCAGTTTGGTACTTTTACGATATGTTACCACAACGATTTCACGCTGCTCCCATATTAATAACACCATTTTTTGAAGTGAAAGGAGAAAATATCGGTACTATGAAGTAGTAGTGAGTGTTGGTTCGATTCTTTGCCAGTTACACATTTTTGTGGACTAGCAATAAGACATAGATGCCATGGGACGTTTATCGAAGGTAGTGGTAGTATGTGGATGTCCAATCAGGTGAATGACTAGGCACCCTCGAACTTAAATAGCCCCACAACATCCTGGCCTTCTCAGGACTCCCCGCAGGCGAAATGCCTTGAATACGGGAGACTGTTGCCTTGCCTTTGCCCTATCAGGGTAAGACGGAAGGAGCACTGTATTCCTTTCGCATGAGAAATGGTGCTGTTACTACGGCGGCAGATGCCGTGCAAAAAGAGAATAAATAAAGATAACGTGCTCTCATTTGTGCTCCAACGAAATTCATCATGATCCACGAAACACGGAGTGATCTAAATTACGCTGCGTAATGTGATCATTTGATTATCCTGTAAATATGTATTTGCTTACCCGACTTGTCAATATCTGCAGGCAATACAACACAAAGTAGGTGAAATTGCATACATGGTTCCTTAAAGGATGACTCCCACGTGTTTTAAAACTCGCAGCTAAGGCATTGGTTAGGTGGAGATAGGTGTGTTTATTACGTTGCCAAAATTTGAGTTTGCAAATCCACATGGTTTTCGAGATATTCATTCATCAATTTCTGCAGGAATTCAAAAAGCAATTGTTTTGGTATACTGTAATTAATACTGCAGAAAAACACTGATAAGTATATTCGAAAACACAAAGTCAACAAGACTGTTGAGTGTGTGGTTTAGGTCTTGAGTGATGCATGATACTTGTGTTTTTGTTCCATGTTGCAACACAAATGCTGCTGCATGCGATCTCCTAGTACTAGTCCTTTAAAACAGGAATGCGCACCTTTGTTGCGCCATGCAAAATTATGGCTACGGCAACATGCTCAACTTTCGAGTTCATGGAAACCGTCAGTTTACCGAGGAATCTGCTTATGTGTATTCCTTGAACACAAAAGTGGCGGGTCTATAAAACACTCGTCATGAACACACTTTTTGCGAATGAAATTACGGTTTCCGGGCTCCTTTAAACGGAGCTAGATACTCATCATACTGGGATACGGTACCCTAATGTTTGCTTCCCACAGTTAAATAAAGTTGCGGGGTGAATCGACTTTCTTCCCTTTTTGAATTGAATGTGGTGATCAATTAAAGAAATATTGTAATTACTCTTTTCTCATATTCGGGGTTTCTAACATAATAAAAAAAAATTGGCAGTTACATACCGTGCTGCTATGAACTGTAAAAATTTTTAGGACGTTAAAAAATTTGAATATATATACAGGCTAGATATAGTTTATATATTATAGTTTATCACAGTATCGACGTCTTCTTAAAAATGACGACGAAGTGGAAGATTGACGTGTGTCCTCAGTCTCCCTTGGTTCTACAGTGTTCTCTCTCCTACTCGCTGTTCGGCGTTACACGATGGAGCCACACCACCGGCTTCTACCATCGGATGCCGATCTAGTTGGCAGTATCCCACCCTTGTTTTCTTCTCTTGAAGACTCACGGCTCTCCTTTGTGGTGGTGGTGTTGAAGTGTAGCACAGGCAGGGCAGGATGAAGACAACCTTGACCAGAATATGACCAAAGGGGGTACCCTCGGCGTATTGTGAAAGACGGTTACCGGGAGAGCAGGAAAGCGCAGCGAATGTCCCCGCTCTCCGGCCGCGCACGCACGGGAATGCAATTCCGGGTTCGATCCCCGGCACCGTCCCAAGCCAACCAAGGCGTTATCCCTCTGGGATCGGCAATTGGAAGTAATATTCACCCAACCTTTTTGCAAGTAATAGGTCTTGCGAAAAGGTTGGGTAATTCCGGATTTAAATGCCCCACGTGTCCCGGCCTCTTCGGGACCCTCGCAGGTGAGTAGGCCTAGATGGGAGAACTTTACAGGCTAGATATGATACATAATAATACATAACGGCTACCGTAAGATACTTGCAGAGAACTAAGTCAGATTTTCCAAAAAGCATGGCTAAGCACATGCGGTTGCCTCCGGATAAATGTGTTCAAAAAATGAGTGATATCACTCCGCAATTCCGGATTGCTTTTTCTTCCCAATAACGTGGAAGTAGTAGGCATTAGGGGGAAGAAGAACGAGAATATCCTAAGCCACAGATCAACAGCTTATACAGATCTCTTCGAGTAGTGTGAAAATGCGGCACTTTTCAGCTCTTACTAATTATCGGATACCTTCATAATCCACATTCTGGCTGTGGAATGTTCCCGACGACAAAAAGCGAACATATATCCCTTCGATCTATGCGCCAAAAGAGGGATGAATTTGAAAATTTTAAGATATCATAGTAAGCGTGGAAAGAATCTGAATATCCCATGTTAGGGGTATCTCAAACAAAAGGGTCTTCATTTCGACATACACCAGCCGACTTCAGCATTGGGTTATTGTACGACCAAAATCAGTTAGGATTCCCCACAATGCAAATACAAGGAATGACATTTTCCTGACACAATTAGAACTTGCGGTACAACGGAAATTCATTTTTCCTATTTGCTCACAATAAGTTACTTCACTTGAAATTTACAATTAGTGAGCCCAGCATGTACAAGAAGAAGTATATGTGCCATAGTAGACATATAAATGACTTGAAAAATGCGTATTCTATTCATATACATGTATAAAATATCGAAAAATAAACACGAGGTTATCGAACCTCTGTTGTACGGTCCCCTACACCACTACCCATTTGCAAGTTAGCGCACTAAAAGTTACCGTAATATTCGCAAGTGCCTATTAACGTAATTGAGTTTGTGTGGTGCGTTGCAAGTGTGTGTATGTGTTTTTTTTCATTCTAAGAACGTGAGAACAGCGGTAATTGGCAGTGCGTCGCATGATTTTTCGGATAATTGGCGATTAGGCTCCTGGAAAGAAGAGCCTGATTATCAATTATTCCCTCAAGTGCACGGCACTCGTGATTACTGTGGCTGCGTAAGTATTTGAGCGCATGATTAGTTTATGCATTAAGAATTATTGTTTACATGAAGAACAATGCCTTGGAGATGTTGCTAGCGAGTTCACCATTCTATACTCACTTGTTTGGGTTGATGGGCTTGATACAAGTCACTCTGTGATCGCGATACCCAGGCACTATGGACGGATAAGGCACCTGTATGCGCGCTTAGCCATGACATCGAGAGACCGCAGTCCGAGTTTGGTATGGAAGAAGAACAAGTGTAGAAATGTGAAGTATACAGTTACCGTTAAGTATACAGTAATAGTATACAATAGTATGCAATATACAGTTACAAGTATACAAACACACATATGCACAGAAAAATTTCATACAATCAGTGGAAGCAGTAAGACAGTGTAATAAAACGAAATTTTAGCTATTCTCTCTTTTACTCTAACTTTTTCCCTTTTTACCATTACTACTATGAGAAAAGTGTTTGAAATGCATGCAACATATGTATGATTATAGACACTCTCTGCATCACATCACCAATTCGAAAGATGGAGCAGAGTATAGAGATAATGCTTGCGTTTCCTGTTTCTAGATCACCGATGGATGGTGTTCGTTGAAAGGAAAGCTTCCTTTGCCAGCTTTTCGCTCGCTATGTTCTTTGAAGAACACATAGAACACTTCTAATTGTAAATGTAATAACAAAACAAAAGCAATGAGTTTAACTTGGCTTGTACAAAGGGCAATGAGGGGCGGAACAGTTTTATTACATCTCAGACAGACAGACACAGTCTGAGAGGTTATAAACTCAATGTAATTTCTCAACGCTCTCATGGGAGGAGAAAATTCGTTCATTTCACGCTAAAAAAAAGCTTATTCTTACAACACATGTTAGCATTCGTCGTGTGTACAAACTATTGTATTTGACACGTTATTCATGATAAATCACAAAATGTGCTCAAACATTATTTCTTAAAGGATAAAACCCCCAAAATTATGTGGTGAATCTGGATTTCTGAATAACTGCACTTGGCATCGTACTATATGTACCGAGCTTGAACCGCTGTCGTTGTAATAAAAGAGGGAATCGTTTCAGTGAATTCAACATATTATGTTGAATACACTGAAATGCTTTCCTCTTTTGTAAGATGGGGAATTCTACATTATGATATATACAACATTATATATTCAACATAATATGTACATATCATCATATGACCGAAGAACCGTTAAAAAGTTGTGTGTGTTCTGTATTTCCATCTTCACATTCAATGCAACATTGTCGAATGGTCGGATTGTGTGCCTGCTCAACGTGCGTGAAATTGAACATTGTACATCCTTTCTTTCCGTCTTTGTACGCCTTTGTCAAGAAAAATTCGGACCCATTATAAAGATAGCGGAACACGTCACTTACCTATGTAATTGAACAACATATATACACAAATTGCTTGCTTTCGATATGTCAATGTTTTCAACATATCATATTGGATAAAATCTTCTTCTGGTCTTAAATTTGCATATTCTAGGGAACTACTATTTTGATACGGTATGCAAATTAGGTACTGTAGACCGACTGATTTTTTGTTTGTTGGACTGTTTGCCGGCTTTTAGTGGCAAATAGTTGGACCACGGCAAGACACGAAAAACCGGCAACAGTCCAACCGTTTTCTGTAGAATCGCCTCTAGCGAAAACGGGCGGACTGTTGAGCATTGAGTAGCCGAATTCTGCACGTTCTCACTTTCTAATCCGTATCGGTCAGAAGTAAATGTCATGTAATTTTTATCCTGTTCCGTGTCCCAGACATGAATGTTGTATTAATGTTAAGCCCGGCTTAGCCGGAACCTTTCATTGTGGATGATTTGCCCATTCGGTGATTTGTTATAATTGATAAATATTGTATGATGTGTGTTGGAAACCATTGAAACAAGTAGAAGAGGTACTGTGCTTAAGCCGTGGAATAATATCTTCTTCTTCCTTACACTACACCGGGTCGGTACTTTTGCCCGTAAGGGCAAGTTCATTTGAACATCGAAAAAATTGAGCAACTACGTGTAAAATTATCTGTTGTTCAAAGGCGTCATGAGAAAATGCGTGTTCCTCGACTGAATTTGTCGAAACCTCCTTTTTCTAGGCATTACGGAACACAGAAACAACAAGAAAAATGGTGCTCGCAACACTCTAGCTATCCCAGACATAGCTCATGGACTGGAAAAAGTGTTGAATACGACTTTAGAAACGCATCAAAACGTGTTCGTTTTGTGATATTTGATAAATGTAACAGTTTGAAAGGGAAGTCCTTGTATTCGATAAATGTAAGGATGGAACTTTTAACTTCCTGAGACCTCAGTGACACCACGTAGTTCACGGTATTTACATTTACTTACAGTCGTATTTCTGCAACTGAAAGAAATGAGAAAAAGCTTCTTCGAAAACGCATTTGTCGAAATATCATACTATTGGAATATCTGACTCCGTTTCTTACAAATATTCGACTATGGCCATATTGTATGTATTATATATATATCATGTCAAAATTGCAAAACGGCAATTTTTTGCAATTCCTACTCTGTTTAGTACTAGGGGTTTAGCAGAATTTAGTGGTTCACTGGGGGATTTTGAGGCTTGATGGACCCCTTGGTTCATCTTATTTTTGACATCAAATACGTTTCAGAAGGCGTTGAAATTTGTTGGGATCAAAGAGGGTAGGAAATACGCATCCAATATTCCTAATGAAAACGAGAATGCACATGTGCCTGATAATGCTGAACACCCGAAAAATCCTATCACACAATCGGAAGGGATTGGCAAATTAGCAAGCGCTAGACATGCTTAATTTAGCAATTTGCATTGGAAGGAAACATTTCAGGATTATGAATAATCGAATTTGGCAACTAAGTGATCTTATGTCTTTTTGGTCGCTCGTTCTTATGTCTTTGTTGACTGAATCAATAACTCAGAGAAAAATTAGCCTTAAATAAGCCTGAATAGTGCTTGAGTGTTCAAAACACTATTTTTTGTGTTAAGTATTTCGTTATCTCATTGAAAAAATGAGGGTTATAAATACTCAAGCACCAAAGAGTGTTTAAACACTTAAACAATTTGAGGCGCATGTTTCTTATTCCGGTGGACATTATCTCATTTGCATACGACTACAAAAGCTTCGAATATTCCTAAAACAAAGGAATATTCAAATTTCAAATCGACAAAAACGAATCTGTCTCAGCAGAACATATTATGGTCAACGGGGACTTCAAATGTGCTCTTGCAAGTTTCATATCAACTTTTCTGCCTCGTTGTGCTTCTCCATGCAAGAGGAACACAGAACACTCACAGTTTGTTTTTACTCGCCAGACAAGAGGCGTCAGCATCGAAAAAAAACAACAGCACACTAATTGTAGTGAGCGTATTCTTAGAACTCAAGATAAAAAAAAAACGCACAATCAGGCAACTTCATTTTTCAGCCATGAACAACTTCAGGGCAAAGATCACCTTCTGCACATGAATTTATATATATATTTGTAGGTACTACGAAAGGTGACGACAGTACAACTAACAATAAGGGCTTTTCTTGGTCATTAGCAAATCTTGCTCAAGTGTGTCTTACAGGAAAAAAACAAACGATCATGCAAACACGTACAATTTCATGAAAGTGATGAACGAATGTGTGATTATGTGGAAAGAAATGTAACCACCTCGAAGGAATACTTGAAATTTTTTTTAAATTGTGCTGTATTTACTCGTTAGTGCTGAAATGCGTTCATAACACTCATTTTCTCAAGTACGAAATTGAATTGCACCTCCAGCGTTCTTTGGCTTTACGGACACCGCTACAATTTTCCAGTACAATTATTTCTTCCACAATACGCATGTATAAAATCTATGTAGAATAGTATGCTTCCAGCTTCCATGAATAGTATCCAGTTGATATCCATCTCTTACGACAATTCCGTGTGAC
>JACMIJ010000354.1:0-21021 GCA_014805365.1 Koerneria luziae
TCCTATTGAAAAAAAATGAGGGTTATAAACCCTGCAGCGGTTTGTAGGCTTATTTGAGGGTTATTTTTCTGTGAGCGCCTGGTTTTCCCTGTGTGCGCCGTACTGCCAGGACTATCAATAGTCTGAGATTACAGTCTTTTCAGCTGTGTCGCCACATACACGATACGTTAGCAAGGGCTGCGAAAACTACACCAAGTAAGTGACATTGGCTACTTCATTATTATATATTCCAGACAATACTATGTTATCTTATAGTTGAATCCTTGAGAGACGCGTTGAGACCGTTGAGATCTTGAGGCATTACAATCATCTAACCTGATCTTATTGTTAGAAAAGGCGCGTTTATTGTTGCAAAGCTATTTCTGATTGAGAACTTGTCCATGTAAAAGGGCAGGAAATGTATAAGAAAAAAACATGCGAAGACGTGCTAATTGTGCTAAAGTGTGTTCATAGTGTTTGTCATATTTCTTAAAACACTGACAAACGCTGATAACGATGATATGTTGTACTGAAAATCTAACTTTCGACACTAAACAAAACCGGCATTGTTGAAAAAGTTTTGGTTGTGAGCACTGTTTTTCAGCACTCCCTATGGCATTTCCCATCAATTCGAGGAGAAATGCAGATCAGAGGTACGGGAATATTTTGCAGTTTCTTTTAAGATGAACCTATTTCCATAAAAGGAAGAACCGCATGAGACATTTCGTTTAAAATATATCTTTCTTTGCCTTACTATCGGCATACCTCAGTCCGTTCTGTACGAATATCCGACTGTCACTATGTGATCAACTCTTATTGTTAGGTTTATTTCCAATTACCCAAATTTGCCAAAGCATTTCAATTTTTCGCAAACCTACACCGTTTCTTAAGCTTGTGAACTTTAACTGAACTGTGAAAACCTTAATACGCTTACAAAACTAAATATAAAGCGATAGTCGGATATCTGTACAGAACGGAGCCAGAATGCTTCTCCTTCATGAGACAAGCTTACCGAATAACCATGTCAACGCCACGTCTTCCATTTGTAGGAGATGTTCGGCGTGACGAGCGTCTACTGTCACTGCATGGACCGCGATTTTTGCAACTCCACCTTCCGGAGTCGTCCCTTATTTTTGTCAATTCTAGTCGTTTTTATTTTGTCCTTATTATGACGAGTATTATTTATTATTGTGTAGTAACACACTCCACTGCCAGTGGGAATAGGTTTTTGCCAAGTGTATGATACATACATACAGACGTCCTAATACGGTGGCGTTTACTGTAAGTTTCTTCACAATTGGATGAATTATCGGCCTAAGGTAGGTCACATGTTCTTCACTGTGTTACGACCATGATAGACATTTCTTGACGGGTTTCTGTTCTTCTTGTTCGGTGACTATTACGAATGTAGTGCCATCCCGCTTTCTCTTACTTTTCCACATACAAAAACCGTCGTTTTGTTGTGACATTTCAAATTAATGAATTGTGAAGCGTTTGTTAGTATGCTATAGTTGAAATACTTCTTACAATTGTATTCTCAAGAAAACACTTTGTCTCTTTTGTATGTTCTTGCCAGTGACCGCCTTCTTTTCTCGTAATATTGCCGTCGTCAATCGCTTCTTGATAGCATTCGATTGTTCTTCTTCTACTTGCTTTCGTGTCTTTCGACTGTTTTTTTTGGTGTTGAATATATGTGCATTGTTTCGAGATAAAACAGACTAAATATGCGTGCAACTGGGAAATCAGTGGAACTACTCGAACCGGCTTGTTCTTAGATGCAAAACATTGTTTGTTAATCTAGAAATTTGAAATCTTGATTCCCATAGTTGCCCAATGAAGAAATGGTGGCCCCCATGGTTGTGCAGTGAAAAATATAGCATTCTCCACGGTTGGTCAATGAAGGAATTGCGCAAGTCACAGAATGGTGTAGTTACATGTGATGGCGACCGTGCGATAGAGAAAAAATAGCAATAGAGTTCTAACAATAAGATATGGCTGCCAAAAACGCAAAGTCTTGTTCAGGAGTTCCCAATGCCGTCAAAATGACTTATAAATATCATATTTAAGATCGATTTTAATATGTTGACAGGAAAACGAAGAAAAGCCTCAATAGCAGACGTATACGTTGCACCCATCAGCTTTATTAACCATAACATGTCTAACATTGACAATAGGTGCTGCTTTTTGAATATTCCTGCTTTTGACGACGGGATCAAGAAATACTGTATTCATTATCGCGGATTGCATAACAATGAAAGTGGCAATGAGGTATCTTGGAATGCAATTTTGATAATACTTTTGGAGTGGGTATTTACACAAAACAAGTATAGTGTTAGTTGCTCATATCACAAATATAATACACTAGAATGATTTTTCTTGAAAAGGGCCTAAATTTTCGAGGGTAAACTCCTGTCTCGTAGTACTCGCCGAAGGATTTTGCCTGCGGCCGACTTCGGGATCTCTTTGATGAACTCGACTCCGCCCTTCAGATGCTTGTACGGTGACACTTTGGCTGAAGAGCAAGCATATTACTCTGTTAAAATAAGAAAACAAAATTACAAATAAAATTAAAATTGTTAAAAACAAGAATGATCACAATTGTTATGTTTGAGTTTCTCGTCGCAAATACCGCTACTCGCCGTATGTTTATGACACTTCTCGTAATGCTACCAAATGGCTTGTTATCGATAACTAACAATAAGAGATTTAATTAAATAGTTCCACGCTAACAGTAAAAAGAAAGGAACACTTACCCGCAACAAAGTCAGCGACTTCCTTTTCTGTTAGTTTCGGGTCGGCTTTGACAATATATGCCTTGGGCAACTCGCCGGTGTCTCTATTGGGGATTCCGATCACAGCGGCATCCTGGATCCGAGGATTGGAAAGCAGGAGATCTTCTAGTTCGGCTGGTGGAACCTGATAAGAAATATCGTTTATCGTTCTCGAGTTTGATCAGTAAGCTTCATTTCAAATATCGATAATGAAATGTGTGCACATACAAACTGTTACACCTAGTGTATGTACATGCAATATTAGATAACTTATATATAAGTGTGTGAAAAATGTAATGAGAACGGTCAAGCTTCGCTGCCTTGCCCAACGGAATATAATAAAGAACTTTTGATGATGTTGTGCTAGTTGTACCTGGAGTCCCTTCACTTTGATCAACTCCTTGATGCGGTCGACAATAAAGGTGTTGCCCTCCTCGTCGACGTAGCCGATATCACCTGGAAGAATCAGACATTGGCTGACAATAAGCAGAATGGCTCAAATCCTGTTGAAAATTGTAGTCAGAGTTAGTTAAAAGGGGCCGGAAACCATCAGTTTACCGAGGAATTTGCTTACGTGTACCCCCTGAATACAAAAGTATGAACATATTTTCTTACGAATAAAATGACGGTTTCCGGCCTCCTTTAACCTGCTTACTAACAATAAGATGGTGGCTTAGTGGTTTTGGAAAGATTATTAAAAATTCTAACAATATTAAAATTCTAACAAGGCAAACAGTATAATTTTTTTAAATAAATTTATCAGAGGCTTCAGACACACCAGTATGCAGCCATCCATCTTGGATGGTTTCGGCGGTGGCCTCGGGTCGGTTCAGATATCCCTTCATGATAATCGGTCCACGGATGCAAATCTCTCCTTTGCTTCCGGTTGGCACGTCTTTCCCGTTCAGATCCACGATTCTCATTTCGAGTCCCGGCGCGATCTTACCGACACTTGCAAACTTTTGAGGTTCGGTGAGATCGGGCAGATGAGAGACCATCGACACCTCGGTCATGCCGTAGCCTACAATGCATCGTAGTTTATTGAATAGTGCTAGCTTCATGCAATCGACAAAAAGAACTTGCCAAGCAATGCTTACAAGACAAAGGGAATGACGACCAAGATAGCTTATCTTACATTTTTTTGCATTTATGTAACTGGATAATGCAGTTGCAGTGACACACTAGAGATGCTAACATATCAATGTATGATGAGAAGAAAACCTGCAGAATAGTAAAATGAACAACGGTGCAGTAATAAGAATAACGTGAAACATCAACGTGTATGTTTGGCTTGCCTTGTAGGAGATGTTTGACATTTGGGTACTTCTTGAGCACCTCATCGCAGAGGTCCTTTCCGGCAGGAGCCGCACCAGACAACAAGATCTCCAGGGAGCTCAGATCGTACCTACAATTGATATTTTGTTTTCGCTACCGTTAACTACAATTACAAACAACATAATTCTTAGGCATAAAGGGAATGTTCATTCATCCAAATAAATCAAAGCATCAAACTACATACTCGGCAACAATCGGATGCTTGGCAAGGAAGACAAGGATTGGCGGAACGAGCATCAAGACGCGAATCTGCAAAAATTTTTCATCAGTCTGAAAATTTCGAACTGCAAATTCTGATTTTGCGGTTTTCAATTATCATTGTGGCACAGTACCTTGTACTCTTGGATGGCGCTGCAGAAGACGTCGGGGTCGAAGTGATGCATCGTTATTGATGTGACGCCGTTCAGAAGGGCGTTTGCCATCATTCCTGAAGCATATCATACACAATCAAACCGCACAAAATGTTGGACGGAAATCTTGAGGACAGCTATTAATCGACTGATGTGTAGCAAGTGAAATTGTGTGCCTTACCGAATCCATAAATGTGGTAGAAAGGAAGGAATTGAATGACATGCTCCTTGCGCCAATCCCAGCTCGGGTCAATGTAGTTCAACATTCGCGTCTTTCGGTTCCTGAACGTGTGCGGCAACGTTTGTGAAACAATTATGTATAACATTACAAAAAAAAACTGTCTTATTGTTAGTTGATTATTCCCGGCAAAAACAAAGCTGCCAGCCAATGTATCGTCAATGAATCAACTACTCGTATCTAATATGCTATGATGATAACGAAATTACTCCTCAAACATGTCGATCATCGTTCCAAAGTTCTGATGGGTGAGCATCACTCCCTTCGGTGAACCGGTGGTGCCGCTGCAAGGAATGGGATGAGTGTCATTGACTTGCACCGGACAGAACGTACGAGTGAAAAGCTTATCGGTCAGGGTACTGTAATGGAAGACAGTGCTACCTGGAGTACGGTAGAATAGCGACATCATTCGCGACGTCCACCACAACCTCCGTGCGCCAGGCATCGACGGGTGTTGACTGGACGGTGTCCCAGGAAACGGTTCCCTTCGGCACCTCGGACGGCTTGCCAATAACTATGATTGTCTGAAAAATAATGATGATGTTTATTTATACTCTTACAACGCTTATTACTAGTTTTAATGGGACGGCTCCAATATGATGTGTGTCGTTGAGTACGAAATATGTTTTTTGATCATCGAATATAATTCACCTCTTCACAACTTGCGCTCACTAAATGAAATGTTCGGTGGGACCGCGATCCACCATTTTCCTCGGTGGACCAACCAACCTCCACCGAGCTGCCACCAATCACCACGGTGGAAGCCATTACAAAAGTGACCCACCATTCTCCACGGTGGGATCACCGTGGGGAAAGGAGGTTTATCGCGGCTCCACCGAACATTATGTTTTGTGAGTTGTGGCGCATGTACATTTGATATTGCTGTTATTGTTTACCTTGACAGTCGGCGCCTTTTTGGCCGCTAAGATAACTTTCGCGACGTGTGTCTGATCGGTGAAGACGACCGTTGACTGCGAATCCACGAACTGCCTTTCGAGTTCATCTGAACGTGAACGTAATGTTTGGACATGATGTAACCTTATATGATATTTGTTTGTACTTTGGTTCTTTGTCGTTTGCAGTCAGAAGTTTGTTCTGATGGCATGTCAAACATGGGATGCACATACATCGATGTCCTCTATAGCTGATCCACTTCCTAGTTTGCTCAGGCGGGTATTACTGCCATTAGCCTTATTTCACTAACAATAAGTTTTAAAATGCTAAATATTATCTCTAAAAAGTTTTTAAGATCCTCCGTTGAAAAATGTTTTCCTCTATCAAAGAATCGTCTAAGTCGCTTCTCCAGCATCGCTTCAAAATGCCATCAATACGAACATGGCGACTACTCTTGAAACATGTCAATCTCGAGAGATTAGTAAGCCTATCCAGCGTAAGTATAATGGGGTCACCCTATGGTATGATAAAGTTCCGCTTTCCGGTTGCCTTTGCTATTCTTTTTTTCTCAGTGATTCGCCTGATGATCCGACCTGGCAATTTCAAAAATAGTTAATGCTTTATTTTTTTCAAAATAAAGCATTAACTAAGTTAAGTTACATAATTTGGATTACCTTTAAAACTGCATCACTCCATGCACTGTAGTCTCCGTATGACAATCTCCATAAACTCCTTTCTTCCTTTGTGACTTATTGTTAGTGTCGACAGACAAAGTCGTTGATGTGTTTCCCAATAATACCATCTTCACTGCATTATTGAAGAGAGAAGTCAGAATCGTACAAATATGTACATCACACAAACAATCAAATTCGATCACCGACACAGAGCAATGCACAGTGTATTCTGGTCCTTGTGGCATTCTTTATGACTGTTTCTGTCCGGAACACGAAAGAGCCAAAACTATAGCCATATATGTACTATTTTGAATAGTATGGGAAAGCACCATAAAGCACTATCCTGCACACATGTAGCACCAGAGGGGTATCCCTGTATGACGCACTTCTGGTGCTATGTCAGCTATACTGACAATGAGAGCCTTGAACACAGTGTGTCCAAGAACGGCACTACTTGTGGTTTGCTGGCGCAGTCACAGTGCCCAGCCGTGTCACACCACCCCCTCTCCCGTCCGGCACAGTGGCTAGTCAGAGCATGCCTACACATGTGAACCTGTAGCCACAAGACTACAAACCGGTGTACGAGACAGTCAACTACACTCACTGAGTGAACAGTCGGCAAGACAATGCCAATCTGACCATGACAAGATCACGAACATGTATGTACGACAGTCTTGAACGAATCTACTAACTACAACCGTTTGACATCTTGTCCATGCAAAAGCTCTTGGGAACAGACAGTTTTACGAGACACGATGCAAGCGCCAGCCAATATCACAGATCACGCACACGTGCTCTCATATGCACAATTGCTCGTACGTGCGATCTGTTTCCTATGCAATAGCTGCTCGTCAGAGACATCTCATGATATTGATTTTGAATACTTATCCTAGGTGTTAACAATGATTACATTGTAAGGTGAACAGACAAGCTCACAATCGTATCTTCTTGAATTAGGACAATCGATCTCGCGGATCCTACCAGAACGGTTTCATTCATTGATCTTTGGACTATACATACAATGAACGTAGAATCGAGCTATGTAATTTGACAGTAAGTGAGGAATCGTGTGCTCTACTCTATTGAGGCCACACGAGCAAAGATACCAAATCAGCTCAATTATGTTCACTGTTCACGACCAACCAACCTTCCACTAATTGTAAGCGTTCGCTACACTACTCACTAAATGAAAATGCTCGGTGGAACCGCGATCCACCATCTTTCTTAGTGGGACAACCAAATTCTCATCAAATCCAACGATGGGAGTCATGAAAACGATCCACTATCAGGTGGGATCACCATAGGTGACGATGGTTTATCGCAGTTCCACTAATTGTAACTTCCTTTTGTAAGATTAATAAATAAGCGCTGCAGAGATCCATATGCTAATAGAGATGTTCATATTCGTGCACTTGTACGCCCCTTATATTTGCGATCAGAATAGAAGACGTCTGGTCTCGCCGGCCCTATCAACATCAACCACATGATCTGTGACCCGGATGTGTGATTCTTGGCTGACCTTTGAGGGAACGAATGGAGGGAGGACACAACAACGCCCTGTTGCGGCATGCGGAAGCTGGACCGACTACTAAGATCAGATTCGGAATGCTCGGCTAGTTTGTGCTCCTTCTCATTGTCAGTGAAATTGGTGTACTGGTGAAGTGGAAGAACTTACAATCGGTGAAGAGTGCGCTGGCGCCCGAAACAGCGCCACCCTGTAGCGAGACGCCCAGCCAGATGGCACTGTAGTGCCACGAGTTCGGTAGTACTGAAAGCAGAGAACTGCATGATCATTATTTCCTAACAATGAGAACCATTAGCGTCAACGAAAATCCTTGGACCTCCCTCGATCGTTACCGAACACTACACGTATTGCTGGACAATTTCACAACTAACAATAAGTGTAAGATTTGGTTCGCCAAACAACTAATTGGCCAAGAAAAGAATATGTGTGTCCTTTACGAGTTTACTTTGTAGTTATTGAACGACGGAGTGTATCATTTGAAAAATTGTAAGAGCAATAAATGGCGACTACTCTGAATAAGAGCATCTTATTGTTAGGCGTTTTTTATTGGATGTGCTGACTAACCGATGCAGGCGGTCTGTTTCCGAAACCCGATATGGTCGAGGTAGGAGGCCAGTGAGTAGATGGCGCGATGCAGCTGCTCGAATGTGATGAAGTCATGCCGATTCTCACCCGCAATCTGAAATCGCATTTATTGTTGTCAAAGTAATACGATATTCAGTCAAATGAACTACAAGTTTGCTTGTCAATTAGCATAGATGTGTGAATTCCTTCTATTTCCAGACTAATTGTAAGCATACAACGTGCGTAAGTAAAGTAAAGTAAAGTAAAGAAGAGTTCTCCCCTATACAGGCATTTCGCTTGCGGGGAGTTGGTAAGGACATTAGTGAAACGTAGATCTCACTGTTATTGTTACAGTTTTGGTTGAACATGGGCTGGAAGAGAGAGAGAGAGAGAAAAGACTAACGAATGCTTTCTTGTGTGGTTCGAGGTGAATCGTCTGTTCGATGGCTTGGATGAAAATATCGTGAAGCGGTCGCGTACTCTTCGGGACGCCCTTGTACTTCGAGGTGTAGATGACCATTGCTTCTGGAAAGAACTGATGAATGGAGATCGTTACTCTACTCCTACATTTCGAGCATACAACGAGCAGTGCTTGAATCGCAATTGTTATCAATAAATCGCCGAACACCAAAAATAGGAACTGTACAAGGCCGTACAAAGAATGAACGGAAATCGAATGGAGTACATTGGAATGAGAAATAATAAGGATACGATCTGTTATCAACAAGATGAATTCGTCTCTACTATGATCAGTATGGCGTGAATGGAGCTCACTCGGACTAGCCTTATCACCCAGCATGCTAATTCATCACACGCGCTTGGTGTAAGAGGAGTTAACACTAACACTAAGATACACTAACATTAGAAGAGAGTCTTATACCAAGTCCATATGGTAAATTAGCCCTGTATTTGGCTGTACCAAGTCCAAACCGACTTATGATCATTGGTCGAGGAAGAGACCAACTAGACCACACTTGTCCGTTTGTATGAGGAGATTGGGTGATAACGAGATATCAACCGGTGGCGATATACGCATCGCCGTCGTACGCACATAGTGGCCTTGACGAGATCACTCCAACCGGACCAACCAAGGCGCATTTCAGGTGTTGAACGGTTGGGAATACAAGCCGCGAATTGCAATGAGGTAATGCCTTCGTGCTTGCCCTTTCCCTAATAACGTGGAGGTAAACATGTATTTCCTGAAACTATTCTTATAAGGCGAGATTAGGTACTATCGGGTAGAAGTACCTAATCTCTTTTCATAGCGTACGAGAAACGGCAGACGAGCTGCTGGAACTCTCTTAATTAGCATAGATAAAAGCGTGCGATGTGGAACAACAACGAACATGTTTCTCAAACATTATATAAGGAAATGACACTAATTTATTTCACTGTTTCATATGGATTTGACAAATTTCAGCTTACAGCTTTTTTCAGTATAAGTTAACTGCACCGTTATGGGTTGACTATGGTAGTAATAAAACGTTGATTTAGGTTGCTGAATAACTAAGCACTCGGCCAATCAAAAAATGTGGAACGCGTCGCGCCTCAATCAGAATGAACTGATAAGTCGCCGACAACACGGCGGGCGTCCCTTTCTGGCTGATAGCTGATAACTCCGCTCTACCCTCACCCGGGGTCCTTCCTGGTTCTTTTTATCCCTAAGAGCTAATCAAGATAAGGTCAGAGCTCGGACAGAAGATACTAGAATACGTGGTACTCTTTGCTGTCAACAAGGTTCCGCAACAGTGGGGCCTGGCTTGTAGTACCTTCTAATTGTAAGAGTTGTACAGGTGGTTCCCAGATTTAAAAAAGTTCCTTCTGTTTTCATTGTGTGATGCTTTCTGTTGACACTGATATATGTATATTGTTGTTCAGGCTATGCTTTGGATCACATTAATACTATTCTTGTTCCCAAGGTCTAGTAAGGGAAAAGAAATACTATATACTTTCTTCCTATACAAAAGACGTTTGAAGTATAGAAATTTCGATAACAGTTCAGCCAGTTGATGTTAGAGTGTGTAGTTTTGCGTGGACTGATCAAGCCCAGTGATGATATTTCATCTTGAAGCTGTTTATGGGCCAAACTGTAGCCTGGCCAAGAAAACGCCCAATTTGTTCCGCCTGCTTTTTGTTTTTATTCTATTTTGTGTCCATCTAGAATGTGTTTTCGACTGATTTCGGTGAAATGGGTGGGATGGGTGTTTACGTGTTTGGGTAAGTTCTTGACGTCCGGTGAAAGGTCGTTGCAGCATAATTAATTGCAAATTACAACTTTGGGTTAACGACGTGAAGGCTCTCCTAACAATAAGAGCGTTGTGAACGCTTTGTGTCGAAGGAAGTGGTCATATCTGTAGCCGTGCTCAAGTTGTACCCGAATGGTTGGTTGTATGTTACGAGAACAAGGAGGTCAACGCCGTACATGTTTATCACTATCAACTAATCAGATTAGCCCGTGCGTAAGGTGGAATAGAATCTAGTTATGGTCAGAGACGGCTGATGGCCTGAGGGTCGGTGATCGGCAATTAGATGATCAAGGTGAGAGATCTTTCAGCATTTGCTAATATGTGCCAATGGAATACTGACAGAGCTCATTGCTCATTTTGCTGTAACAATTTTTATGAACAGGCATATTCTAATGTGTAACTAATTGTAACGTACAGGATGTCGAAAATGTTGTACTGGCGACACTCCAGGAGGCCTGATTTTTCACGGACGCATTTTACGGGATGTTGAAATAGCTGTGGTTGGACACAGGATGGACATTGTATGCTTATGAGAGACTTCCCTGGGGTACGAGGCGTGGTTTCAATTCCCCTCCCCCTCTATGAATGACGGAGTTCCCAGACCGTTTTGAGACTTCTTTGGGCTGTTTGAAACACGCGTCGGCTATTGAGAACATTTCAGAAAGCGCCCAAAATAGGCGTATTTTTTGCAGGTGGCATGCATAAAGTGTATGTTAGTATGCAGTGGAACATTGTTAGCCTCGGCTTTCGGTTTCCTAGCGAATGTCTCACCAAGAAGCACTTCTTAGAAGCTGGCAATGCTCTGCTTGTTAGGGAATGAAGGGTTTTAGCGTACTTTTTCTAATTGTAAGAATGTAAGCAAACAATTTCAGCGGAAATGCGTACAAAATAAACTGTCACTAGCAACAAAACCACAATGACAATTCCATCTAACGGCTGTCACAGTCATATGATCGACATGTGATAAGAAACGCATTCTTATGCTGGTCGTATTTCTTGGCTTAAACAAATGCTTGGTTTTATATAAGATGTTTTAACGCAAGTAAATTTCAGAAAAATGACAATTCCTACAAGAAAATGATCTGGATCACCTGAGTGAAACACAAGTTGTGGCATGAAGGACAAAGTGATTTATAATAAATAATAAGTAAGAATAGTTCATTGGCAAATGGGTAACGCAAAGAAAAACAAGCACCACCTTGCTTAGGAACATTTGGCAAATGACAGCACCATCGTTGTTAGTCTTATCGGATTTGGTCGTTGTCAGCTGAAGTGCAGTGACCACCTCTTATTGTTAGGAGATGCGATAAAAAGAACTTGGCCTTAGAACGCACAAATTTTTGTGATTGGTGTTTTTTTTTCTTTAAAAATTAGCTCTCAATGTGATGGAACTTGAGCTTGGTCTTCGAGCCAGACTATTCAGGTTGGTTGGAACAAATGTGCGCCCGAGAACGAACAGAATGTAAAACTGATCTAACAATTGAATAATGAAGGTAGAAGTGATGCGCCATAAAATTGAATCCAATTGAAGGGCTTATTGGATTTCTTTTATATTTACTTTCTTTAGCTATTACTTATGTACTAACAATTTACTTAATGTTTTTTTGTGTGAGAAGTAAGTCTTTTGGCGTGCAGAACAATGGCACTAACAATTATCGATGCGATAAAATACAGATAAAGCGACAACATTTGGCACAAGAAGTAACAAAGTGGAACCATAAATGGTCGGTGATAAGGAGTGTCCTTCTGATGATGTTTTCTACCCCATGCACACCCCTCGTAACATCCTCCCTCCCCTTTCGCTGCCAAACTACAAGAACGGGTCCGAGGTCCACTCGCCTTACAGACTACACTCTGGCCCGGTCTTCTTTTTCTTCCATAACGTACGTGTCTTTAATTTGGTTTACTGACTGTTAGTGAGTGACTTTGTAGATTTCTAACATTGTTGATAACAGTGTAAGATGACATTTCTCGTGTACTAACAATAAGATTTTGCGAGGTTGTTCTTTAAAGTTGAGCCTTTCTGTAACACATATGCAATGTATTTGTGCCTAAAACGAGTATCTTTAGTGATGAATTGGTCTATGTATTGTGTTTGTTTGTTCTTGCCAAGCCTTTAACAAGCGAATTATTTACACAGCGAAATATAACAAACGACGCTTTCGATATTACCCATAAAAACCCGTCGAACAATGAAAGACAATTGGATGTAGTGTCATCTACATTAAGCTTCCTATAGTAAAATACTAACAAAGGGTCTTATGGCGCCACAGTTGTTTCATCGGAAGCGTATTCCTCTTCCTCTGTGTTTTCCCATAGCGTTTGTTCGTTGTTGTCCTTTTCTACTGCCTTTCGACCACCCAGCAGAAGTCCCTCTACCTGAAGGAATATAATGTAACTAGAAACGCGATTGCACTACCATCATTTTCCTTCTGTTTCTTACGATACTTAATTTGCTTACGATACTATTTTTTCTGCTTTGCTAGGCAAAGATGTTGGCACCTATGAAGTATTACTGTAGCGAATAAGCTTGCAATTACTGTTTACAATAAGCTCTTAGAATGATCTGCTGAAAAAATAATTGCTTACCTTTCCAATAGGAACTTCAAATAGTGCGCTCCAGAAAAGCGAGATGAAAAATGTAACACAAATTGCGGGTATCACACGGGTCGTGAACTAAATATCATTCTTAGACTACCACTGATGGTTCTCTGGTGACTCTTATTATTAGTGTGTATCCGAGAACCAGCTACATACATATAAGTGCATGCGAACTGATAACATTGATTGTGAGTTCGATGCGTGTTTTTACCTACCAAGTCGAGGAAATTGGAGAAAATGAGCTCGTTCGTGCTGAAACCCGATAGATAGTCGATGATGATCCAGTGTAGGAGGAAGGCACAGTAGGTGAGTCGACCGAGCGGAGCCCAGATGTGCCAGGACATGAAGGCGTTGATTGGGCCTGTAACAGTACAGTTCTAATTCATGACAAGATGGGCATTTTTTATATGTAAGCTTCACACCTTAAGGTGTATGTTACGTAACGCTACAGTAGAAGAAAAGCAAAGAAGGCTTTTTGTTGTGGATCTGATACTTGCTATTTGCGTCACGACTGCACAGCTCTACACAATTTTTGCTGCCTTTGAATGTTGTATGCTTGGTGGCTTCATTAGTTTCTCTATTGCAAGTACCAAAGAGACTTCAAACAACAAAGACATTGCAAGCTCAAAGCAAGCAACAACCTCCATAGCCATAGTAACAGGCGACGATGATCCATGCCAGTCCGAGTCCCCACGCGATGCGACTCAAGGAGGAGTACGCGGCTCTCCAGAATATCGTCATATACACGTGGTTCTGGTAGTTGTGCAGGCCGAGTAGGACGGTCAGCATCAGCGCGAATGTGCCAGACCACAGAAGAATGTTCAAGGACTGAATGGAGTGTATGTGCGAATTAACAATAAGTATTTGTTCCTAACAATAAGTGAAGAAATTGGAAGTCGATTTCCCAGAACCAAGCTGTTTTACTAATTGTAAGAAGGAAAAGAAATATTCTTTTATGCTTTGTTGCAAGGGCAAAGGTAATACCTTGTTAATTCGTAACTGCGCTTTCGTTTGCAGCAGATAGCCGGTTAGAATGCCGATGATGTACACTTGACAACGAATGTATGGAGAACTATAGAAGTACGGTTGGTAGAGGCTGCAACGGAATCAGTTTATATTCAGTTATGGTTTAGTTTTAAAAAGATGATAAGCACACAAATGATTTTCCTCGCAGGATTCTCTTACTCACTCGAGGCGGGCATCGGGGTCGTTGATGCCGAGTGTGTACAACGAGGTTGGAGGGAAGCGCATCACATAGATCGTGGCAATATTCATGGCTGAAATACCATTATTTTGTTAGGTTGAGGTGGATTAACATATCAGGCTGATGCGTTAGTCTTGTAGTACTTTTTTTAAACTATGCATTCCTTATCTTCGCGTACAGTCAAAGTACCCGTTAAAGCCTCTGATGTGTATTCACTTGCAAATGCACACGAAGATTAGTTTGATTTCGCGCATTCTTTCAAGTATGCCTCCGCAAAGATATGTATAATATTAGAATAGTCATACTGAAAATATAAACTAATGTATGATATATCATATCTACGGACCTGTGGATAAAATGAAAGCGGCTGAAGCAATTAAGACTCCAATTTTTGGACGAAGTGCAAGTGGTATGATGAGTAGCGGGGCGAAGACGAACATTTGCATGTCGGCAGCCAGATACCACGCAACCGAAAAACACTGAAAGGCGAATGTTGTCGAATTTTTTGGCTGTAGTGATGCTAATAAGAAGCTTGATTGAGATACTATACGTGGAAGAGAATGGTAGATTGAGATACTATAAACTGGCTCATTTTGGAGTTACGCGATTGTTAGTACGCGAATTAAGACGTCAACGGAGGGAGGAAAGATGAAAAAAACTTTCTATGGTTACTATCATGTATAGTTTTATCATGTAGAAATATGACATACCCCTTGATCCCAGTAGAGGTAGTTGTTGATGTAGAGCAGGTTCACCCACCAGTAGTCCGCACATGTATTGGACTCATAGAAAGGTTGAAGGAATCGCGGCGAATTTGTCCTCATATGGGAGTACACCCACGTGTAGAAAAAGAGTGCGACGAAATATGGGGCTGATAGCCTGAAACGTTTGTTCAACTTGTATAACTTTTTTCAATATTTGCTTGATAATATTTAGCGTATGACATAAACCAAGACCTCCATAATAAAGTTATGCGCTACATAATAACATTTTTACCTTAAATTTTATATTCATTGAGGATGCAACATCAAAATGACAAGTCGCGATTAGCTTATTCTTACCAGCTTACCTGATATATCGATGTACATACAACATGAGCCACGACCTCCAGTGCATGGACAATTCCGGATTGCGATTATAGTACTTGAACCAAATGAATGACAGAAGAAGCCCGGACATGAAGAAGAACGTGTCCACAGAGAAGAAGGCATTCGTGACAATCTCAGATGACACATTAGCCATCACCGTGACGAAGTCAATGGGATTGGCTGGAATGGATTGAATATCGGTGATTATTGATTGTTGATATTGATTCTATTGCACAAAAATTCATCTAGTTGTAAGATGAGAGTTGGAAAATGTGAACGAATGCATCTCAACTCCTTTGTAACATGGAAATTTGTTATGCTAACAATAAGGACAACAAAGTCTGAAAAACGAAGACCGACATACCGCCATCCGTAATGTAAATGATCACCGCGTGTCCCATTATGATCCATGACATACTAAGAAATCTCATGCAGTGGATGGGACCGATGACAGCTTCCTGAACAGAAGGAATCATTCAGATATCCATGGCAGACAAGGTGTCCACCGAGAAAAAGTCGTTTGTGATGATTTCGGAAAACAAATTAACATTAATCGCAGCTACCTGGTTCTGTGAGTTGGTCTGCGAAATGTCGGACACATTGCGATACAGAGAGAAGGCCAGGAACAGCTCGAAACTGAGATCTGAAGAACAATCCTCTCTAATCGTAAAAATATTCATAAATGAATATAAAAACGTTCTGAAAACTAACACTTTCTTAATAAATGTTCCTTGCGATCTTGTGGAAGAAAGAATTCGGCCAGACCAGAGAGGATGCTCACGGCCGCCGTTGCACCTATTACAGTTCTGCAAGGAAAATGAAAATGATAAAGATACGATTCGCAAAAAAAATATACACGATTATAACAGTTCTCACTTCCTATGATGAACTGATGATAAAATATACACGATTATAACAGTTCTCACTTCCTATGATGAACTTCCTATGATGAACTGATTGATGCAATTGAAAGGATAGTACCTGATAAGAAACAAAAAATGTTATAACTGAAGATTTCATGCTACGATAAGTGGGACTTCATTAACAAACTATAATATATGCATGATGAATTGAGAAATGGGACTCACAGAATGACGTAGAACATCGGATGGCGGTCAGCGATGTTGTCGTTGACCTTCGTGAAGTAGCAAATCGACGTTGGCTGTTCGCGTTCTAAACATTCTTTCATATGTACAACACATTTTCGAGAGGTTAAATGAATGCTTTTTATTTGAATAACAGTATAATGCTTACGTCGTTTGAGCGAGGGAGTTAGCTCGGCGCTTGAACATGACTTCGGGAGACAGAGGTCGAGTGAATAGTATAAACTAGCAATGGAGAGTGACTGTGTAACTGAAACGAAAAAGGTGTCTCTATGTAGATATTATAACATATCATAGGTCTATTTTTAAAATATTCCGAACTCTTTCAGTTCTATATACTCTTTCATCGGCTAGAGGACTATCTGACCTAGAAGAGTGCATTTGAATCAAGAGAGATCAAAACATTCCAATTTCTTCCCTCTAATATTCTTGGAATTTGGTGCTAACAAGAAGTACCCGGAGTGCACGCATCCTTGTCGGTGTTGTTCCGGAACTGTGCGTCGATGTACATTCTGAAGATGCACATCACATATTCCAAACATTACAGTTCATGGGTTTCTTATGAATCAGACATGGACAGTAGTACTTACAATTAGCATGGAACAAACATCTGTTGATGTTAGACGTGTGCATACTGGATGCAAAAATCGGATGCAAAGGCGAACTACCTGAAGTATCCTCCTTGAATCGCCCGTTCTCTGTGTTCCGGGAAGTAATTGATGCTATCGCACTGCGGATACAATCCATAGAAAGTGGTCCTGCCGTGGAGCAACCCGGGATTGATCTTTCCAGAAGCATCCATCACTGAAACGATCACTGGTCTTGCAGATTCAGTGGTTCTATTTTAGATAAGTAATTACTAATACTATGAATCATTCCCGAATCAATACTTCGTTTTGTATTGCATTCTTCTTCCCTGCGGAAGAAGAATGCAATACAAAACGGGCGCTTACTTGGCAAGAGGACGTTCACATCGAAGTCTGTAAGATTTGCTCCCAAAAAGCTCAGGATCAGCCTGAAGCAAAACTTTTAACTCTTTTTGGACAAACTTTTTTTTAGATAGACACCGAAATCGACTAATCTCACACTACTAACAATAAGAGTAGCGATGCTTCATGACAAGTTTTGCATTTACTGTCTATCATTACTGTACTAAACAAGCATACAAGCATGCACTAATACCTTCCTTTAATTAATTTGATTATAGTTTTTCCCCTAACCTGCACTTTTTTCTTATATTTGAACTATAATAGTATCAGCTGTCGTCTTTGCCTTACCTGGCAACAGAATCGCTCAGAAGATGCATGTCCTCTGCGCATTCTTGCGAAAGATCGGTTCCGTTTTGAGCTAAGAACGAGATCACATCTTGTATGTTCAGAGAGGGCAGATTTGGTGGAAATATCTAAAACATATAATACTAAAGAACATTTGTATAATATATTAAAGGTAGCTTACAATTAGGTTAATTTGTATTTAACAATAACGCAATAATCTTTCAGCTTCAATTTTTTATGAATAGGAGTGAAATAATTTTTTTATGAGAAAAAATTACCGTTGATACATTTCGTTCATGCGACAGTAGTTGAAGTGCATTGTTAGACGCACCAATGAACAGAAATGGAATGGACAGCACGAAGAGCACCTTCATTGCCTCCGGTCCACATATCGCAATCGCTTTTCTTATATTTAGTCTGAATGTGAATTCTTATCTTAAGACAAAAGAGAATAAGTGATGCGAGGTTCACCAGGTGATGTGCCTTTCGTAATAAGCTGGGCGTCTGGTTCAATCTTGTCTTTGATTTTTATTCCTGCGATAGTCCGTTGCCATTCAATACTCCTTACAATACCCATTTCCTTCCAGATCTTTTTGCCTTATTGATCACTAACATTGCTCGATAAGTACTAGCTCCATTAAAACAATGTCATTGATCGTTTTCTTATCAGCAAAAAAGAAGGATGTTGTTGTTATAATAGATAAGCACCTGTTTAATGAATTTTATAATGGAAAGTATAACAAGACAGCAATAAGCAATGCCTTACCTCATACAAAGCGTGGAATGCAACAAAACTGTAACAGTGAGTGTGCTGTGCAAAAAAGTTTGCTGTTTGCTCTCATTGTCAGCTACAGAGCACAGACAAATAAATATCTAGGTGATCATCGATTCCCGCCAGTACACGGTTTCGAAATTGTTGGTGAGGTACATTTTGACACGTGGTTTAACTCTTATGAAATTAAAAGCTGCCCCTACATTCGACTGATTTGCTATCACTAATACTGATCTTTCTACTACTACATGAACTGGCAACGGGATAGCGGAATGATCATTTTTGCCTTGCATTTCAATAATAAAATGTTTATTAATATATTAATTATATGAGAAGCATGAAATTATGCATCGGACCCGTAACACACTAAACACTGATTTTTGTCCTGTACTAATTGTAAGATTTCATGGATGTGGTGTGGCAGCTTCCTTCTTTTCATCATTTACGACACTGATATCCTGTTCTTCTTCATTGTTCACCCATAGTGCTTCTTTGCTGTTTTTCTTCACTTTGTTGCGACCACCCAGAAGAAGAGTCTCCACCTAAAAGTACGGTGTTCACTTGTAACTTGTTTGTGACTCAAAGTTGCCCACTGTTCGATTGTGTTGAACTATGTACTTTGGTGTGCTGTGCAACATCACTCACACTGCTGCTCAGTCATTTCTCGATTATTGAAAAATGTTTCTATCCAAGGAAGGATTCACACAAACCTTTCCAATAGGAACTTCAAATAATGCACTCCAGAAAAGGGAAACGAAGAAAGTGATGCAAATCCCAGGGATGACGCGAGTTGTGAACTGAAACATACTTATGTTTCTGGTATGGTAGAGCACATCTTATTGTTAGAGCATCGTTATTGCTTTCCTTCTAACTACTAGTACATTACAAGCCTAGTGCTTGGTTTTCGTTAGGGCGTGACATTTGTTTGAGCTTACCAGGTCTAGGAAGTTGGAGAACAAGAGCTCATTCGTGTTGAGACCCGTTAGGAAGTCAACTACCATCCAGTGGAGGAGATAGGAACAGTATGTGAGACGACCGAAAGGTGCCCAGATGTGCCAGGACATGAATGCGTTTATGGGACCTGCAAACTTGTATCATGAAAAAATGCCTTATTGTTAGAAAAATCACTGCTAATTGTAAGTTTGTCGTAATGAAGTTTTTAACATAAATAAGCAGGGCATAAGTTGTTAGTTAGAGCAGGAAGGTATTATACTCTCGCACGACAACAGCAGCTACTATCTTACCTTTCTATATGTTACATCTACAGTAGCAGATACTTAAATCAGGGTGTCATTTACACGAGTGAAAGCGTCAAATGAGCATTCCTCTCACACGAACTGTAAATATTCCAACCAAATATCTAACAAGCTGTGGGTATTCAAGGGTTACGCCAAACATTTTACCTCCATATCCATAGTAGCAGGAAATGATGGTCCATGCGAGGCCGAGTCCCCAAGCAACTCGACTCAGCGACACATACGCAGCTCTCCAGAACAGCGTCATGTAGATCTGATTCTGATAATTGTGAAGGCCAAGAACGACGGTTATCATCAATGCGAACGAGGCAAGCCAGAGCAGGACGTTGAGGATCTAAATGGAATAGCGATAAGATACTCTCAGAGGGCGAAACCAACACAGTAGTAAATCCATTATTGCTCACCTGCTACCACTGTCTTACCCAGAAAGATCATGAATTAGAAAGATTATCGATTATCTTGGACAATGGTGTGATATTGTTTGCTTTTTAAATTTTATTTAGTATAATTTTAAAACAAAACTTGTTTGTTGACCTTGTTGACGCGAAGTTTTTGTTTTGTCTGAAGGAGATAGCCGGTTAGTATGCCGATAAGGTACACTTGGCAGCGGATGTACGGAGAACTGTAGACGTACATCATGTAGAGACTGAAATGCACTTTTGTCTTAGCACTGGTAAAGTTCATATAAAACTGAATGTGTTGAAAGTAGCCAGAAACCGTTCTTTGTTTGCGCAAAATGTATTCAAAGTGAATGTGTTATCAACCCGTAACTTGTGTGTTTTGAGGAAAACCAATAAGCAAGTTTCTCAGTGAGCTCTTTGCTCATAGTTGCGTTACATACTCTAATCTCGCATCGGCATCGTTTGGGCCAAGTTCGTAGAACTCCGTTGGAGGAAAGTGCATGACATAGATTGTAACAACTGTGGCTGCTGAAACAAAAGAGAACAATATATTACATCTTACTCTAATCTCTGTATAGAAAAAACATTAGTTTCTTTGAACAACTAAAAAACTGACCAGTTGAAAGACCAAAAACTGTTGCCGACAGTAGCAATCCAACGTTACGACGAAGAGCAAGTGGAATGAGAAGAAGCGGGGCGAACAGGAACATTTGCATATCAGCAGCCAGATACCAAGCAACACCGAA
>JACMIJ010000355.1:0-21007 GCA_014805365.1 Koerneria luziae
GCTGACAAACAATGTAGACGGCCGAAAAGTCTGACCCGAGAAGAGTGTGCGATCGCATTGCATGCCGATGCTATCGTGCGCCTCAAAGGCGTGCCCTAAATCAGCGCCGCAGGGCTTTATAAGCGGGTTGGTCTGCAGGAAGGCATTCATTACATGTACGGTCAAGGAGTCATTCGCCAAAGTTCTTTTTCTTATATGCTTTGAAGTTCGATTGTTTTGCAAGCCGGTGTTGCAAATGTGAACTTTATAGCTCTTTGTTACATCAGTACGGTTTAATAGGGAAGCGTTGAATCAGGGACGATCCCATAATCTCAACAAAAAAAACATAAGCGCACAAGACCATATTTATGTCAGTAAGCATACAATTGATATTAATTTTGGTATTTTATCCTACATATGTCGAGAATAACTTGAGATCCATACGGTCATAGAAATACTGCTTCGTATAAGGCACACGTTATTGTTTGTGCGCAAGTGATTTTGTGCGCTTATGGGATTGTCTTTTAAAGGAGCTGCAATAGTGTTGTTTCTATTATTTGCCGAAATGTGTGTACGTAGTGTATGTAGATGTGGGCTTTGTATGCTGATGTATATAAGAAGTTTTTGGTAACAATCTTGGGAACAAATCTGTGCGGGGCGATCAAGTGAAGATGACCATTTCTTGTCTCTAATTGTAAGATGCTGTTGCTTCGATCCTACTCTTGAAATGTTATCAATGGTACCATGCAATTGTGTTTTTGAAGAACACTAAAATTTTCATTGGTACTAATTTATCATTACATTATCAACCACTACTTACTATGTCATTGCAACAACAACGTTATCAGTACGGCATCACAACCTTACAGTTTCGCTCTTCGATCGATTCCTCAGCCTGAAAAATGAGTTTTGGATCCAACAACGGTGGACAATGGAGCGCAGCCTTCGATCGAGCATCTTCAGAAAACAATAGCAGCGGTCTTGGCGGCTTCCAACAACAAGGTATGTATATGTTTAGCAAACCCACTTTATAGACATAAAATGACAAGTGAGGTTAAAATAGTTCAAAAACAGCTTGTGTTATCATCGGTGAAAGGGGTTACACAGGGGAAATGGGGAGGAGGCATAAGGGGTAAGATATGTTTCGAACGGCCTTTCGCAACTTCCTTTTTCAAAACATTCCTGTCTGTGAACTTTCTAGGACACGCTATCTGCTTCGTTTTTTTTGGCACGGTGTGTTAGAACGCTAGATACAAATCACACTTTTGTGCTTTCTAAAAGTAGGGAACTATTGCAATTCCTACCTCCGTTCTATGACAGCTCATAGCTGGTTTAGGAACCTGTGAAATGATATAGGGTTGTGAAAAAATCTGAATGCTTTAACAGATTTGTGTAATTGGAAAGAAACCTAACAATGAGATATGACTGCATAGTGACAATCGGATATTTGTACTGAACGGAGTCAGATATGCCAAGAGTATGTCAATGGTCAAGAAAGATTACAAACACAAAGACAAGTATAATTACTTGCGCTAAATAAGTTACGCACGGCGTCATTTCAGCTGACGCAAGCGCGATCCGCGTCGTCGACGTCGGCCAGGGCGTTCGTCTCACGCCAACGCTACTCGTCGATCCCAATGCTCGGACCTCCTCTCATCCCGGGTTCACAAACTTTCTCGAAACCGTTCAAGAATTGGAGAAATGCTTGCTGAAGTAACGGCGTTTTAATATCTTTAACTTGTAATCTCTATTCCACATTCGCATCAGTTGGATATGGTGGCGATGGTTTCTTCATAATCACGATCGCTTGCCGATAATCATCGACTTCCCAGTCTTGTATCATATCATTTTGATATAATTTCAATGTACCACTACTGTTGTCGTTCACTATCTTGCATCTTGTGTAGTACACTTTAACGATCGCTTACAATTAGCGTACAGCGTTTTTTTAAAATTAGGCCAGAAACCGTCGTTTTGTGTTAGTAGAATTGCGTGCATAAGCGACCCGCAACTTCTGTGAAGGGGGGGGGGCAACAATATGAGGAAATGTTTTTTTTTGCCTCCGAGGATTCACTGTTTCTGGCCCCTTTTAAATCTATTGTTTACACGCCGGTTCTGAAATGCCTATGTCATCATTGTTACATTGAATATAACTTTGATATTTGTACAGAACTGAGTCAGGAGAGCCAATTGTATAAGGCATTCCCGATTCATTGATCTCATTCTAGTATTTAACGTTTTGTCTTATTTTGTAAATATTCGCAATGTTCTCTTACAGTTTTCTCAATGTGAGCAATCAAACGTTTACTATTTGAGGCTGCTCTTATTGTTAGCATTTTGCATGTATGATACTAAAACCACAATTGTTTTCCGGTGTCATTTGAAATACGATGATAAAGAGGAAACAATCTTTTGTTCGTGTATAAAATACATCCAATGTTATCCACAGCTAAACATTTTTTTGACAGACGCATAAACAAAACATCCTTTTTGAAACACGAAGATAGCGACGCTTATTGATTACCCTTTTAAAGTAGGACCACGAGATTTGGCTGTGGAACTGATAATACGAACCTCTACAGATTTTTGAAATTGGGGTTGTAAAGCATTCCAATGCGCCACTGTTCATTGTTAGACTAATGAGCAATGTGCTTTGCTTCTTTTGAATTTTAATATTTAAAAAAATTAGTAAAAATTACATGATTCACATTTCTAAGCTACAATCAGCTTATTGTTAGGAAGGCGTTGAAATGTTGTGCTGCATTGTGCCATGCTGTACGTTTGAATAAGAAGAATAGCGGTTTGTGTTCAATAATGCAAATGCTATATAAAAGCAACGAAACACAAGTCCAGTGGGTATCTATTTCAGCGGAATTGCGTTCGAATGCCGAATGCGAATGCAAAAGCTGTCCTTATAGTCGAAATGGGGGAGGTGAAATGCAACAGTTAGTTAGCGGTACATCAGTTGGTCGCTCATCATTAAAGAAGGAGTAAACTCACTTTAAGAATACCTACCGCGTCTCCGCTTGCCGTATCCAAACATTCATTCAAGTACTATTTTTATCGTTCATTCCTGTACGTTATTTTGCTAATGTATTCAAACCTATTCCTTCTCATAGGTTTTTGAATCTTACATTAGCTTCGAATGTATATGGACAGACGGATAATTGTACAGAACTGACAATCAGTCAGATATCTCAATAATACATTTCGTTCGTCTGTTGATTTATCGCCGCTAACAACAAGATACGGTCGTTGTCGGCAAGAGCTTCTCACTCTAAGACCAGCACTGAAAGTCCGTCCGGGAGATGGATGGAATGTGGTAGCCGAAGAAACAAACAAGCAAACACGATGCCTTATCCGGCCGGGCCATCGCCCGCAACACACTTTGATCGTAACAGAAGATCACGGGCCCGTGAGGCCGCAGAGATCAGGTGCAGAGATGAACGTACGGGCGCAAACTTCTCGTACATACGCTTCATTACTATTGGCTTCTCTGACTTCGTTCTATACAAATATCCGACTGTCACCATATTGTATGCTATCTTGCCTGTATATTCAAATTTTCCACCCTAGTCATTTTTTTTCGCATCTCGTAGTAGCTTCAGAAGTATGGGAAACAGCACAGTGTTACGCAAGCTTTGAAGGCGTCAGCAAAATTGAACACGTAACGACAGTCGGGTCATTTGTACAGAACGGAGTCAGATAAGCTAATTAAAAAGGCAAAGTCTCCCGTATTCAAAGAAGGCATTTCGCCTGCGGGTAGTCCTGAGAAGGCCAGGACGTTGTGGAGCAATTTAGCCCGAAAATGCCCAGTCATTCACACGGACCGATTATGCTTCGTGATACGATCACTACCAATTACCTGCCCCGGAGGGTGACACCTTGGTTCGGTAGGGGCACTTCTCGGACACTCGCTTCATTAATCGCAATATACATACTTCGATTGACACTATCTGTCTCTACTGTTTCAGTAGCATTGTGCTGCCTTGTCAGCGATCTAGCTTATTCTGAAGCTGCTAAAGGGTCGGAAACCGTCAGTTTGCTTATGTGTATTATCTAAACACAAAAGGGGTCAAGAAAACACTCGTTATGAACACTTTTTTCCGAATGAAATGACGGTTTTCGATCTCGTTTAAAGAAGGACTAAACTCACTTTTTAAAGTACTATGTCCCGGTTAACCATAGCTTGGTCAAGGTGTGCTTGACACTTCTGTAGCTTGTTTAGTGTTATAAATGTCAATTGAGTATTTTGTGAGGCTTGAAAGACAGAAAATCGTCAAAAAATAGCATGTAACTATGCCCTATTTATTCGTGTTTCACAACAAACATAAAACTCGGGCATAGTAAGAAAAAAGTGCGTTCATTCCTTCTTTAAGGCTTATGCAAAACATGGGGACGTTCATTTTGTGGCCTTTTTGTTAACAATAAGTGACTTCTCTTTGCATTTCATGAATGTATTTTTTAATGGGCTTGTTTTATGAAATCCTTCCCACCTGTTGTTGTTGGGTAATAGTTTTACCCTAACTTACAATTAGTGATTCGGATATCAGAGGATTCTTTATTTCGACACAAATAGCATATCAATTCCAATAATGTCCTAATAAAGCTCAATTGAGATCAAGGTACGCACTCGTTTTTGGATCAATTTTTGATCGTAATATACGCGGATTCGTGTCGAACCCAGGTTGAGTGGAACAGCTTCGTAGCCGGTTTCAGGCACTTGGAGACGGATGGACAATACTCCTTGGCGAAACCCTTCTGCTGGCACTTCAACGTTGCCTTTAGCATCTGAAGCATACAGCGTTTGAATGAATTGTTTTCGCGCCATTTCGAAAATGCCTATGGCATCTTGTTCTTTTGGATATCTCTTTGTCTAAATATCTCTAAATATGTAATAATATCTCCCATATCTCATTTGTCTAATTTCTGAGAGGCTGGCTGTGAGTATCAACAGCTCAATCACATCATTCTGACAATGAGATAGTGGAATTTCCGCAGATCTCAAATTTGCATGTTTCTTTGTCAGAACAAGAAGAACCTTTTCTTTTATATACAAATTAGGTACTGTAGTCCGGGGCTGATGCAACATGCTGTGCAATGTCATCTCTCAAGTGCTTTGCTGTACAAGCAAGAAAAACTGGATGAACCCATATGTAAGCACACAAACCATAGCGTGTACCTTAGCCTAAATCCATACTAATGGGGTTTCACAGTCAGCGTGAATGTCGAGGTACATATGCTCGATTTAGGACCAAAAGCCAAGATTTATGTCGATTAGTTGTTTTCTGATAAAAAATATGAGCTTTGACGCGTTCGAGTTAGATTGTTCCATCTAAAGAAAACGTAAGGTACTCCCGAAACAAGGCCTCATAGCCTGCGGGGCGGTGCCTTTCATACAATTTTTTTTTAAATCTGAACTTTCACAATGACCTTCGAACGAACAACAAACTCACCGCAGTCTCATCGGGATTCCAGTTCAAACCGGTTTTGAACGTTAGTCGTCGGATTCGCTTCCTCCATGCGCGGAACCATTTCTTTGCCTCGACCTCCAGGATCGATGTGTACTTTCCGCCCCACTTTCCCTCAGCTTTGCCAGAGAGAAATTCGAATGGACGCATCTAAAATATCATGCCAGTACAAGTTATGTTCTCACACATATACATTCATCTAGTTTCAAAAGTATAACAACATTCACAGAGGTTCATAGTTAGAATTTATCGTAATTCACTAACAACAAGTAAGGCTTCTTCGTGTGGTTTGCCGAGCTACGGTACTATAATAGAAAGAGTCGAAGTGCTAATAAAAATGCGATGCTATGGGCACCCTCTTACAATTTATCTTCTTCTCTTGTTTCTATTATATTATCTCATCCTCCGATTTCGCATGGCGACGATTCTCCAAACAATCACCCTGACGGACAACTCCTCGCTGTTTATGCGCTTCATGTTCTTCTGTTGAGGTTGTTTTGGATAAATTATAAAACTTGAAAACTTGTAAGTTTTGTAAGATTTGTAAACTTGTAAGACTTGTAAACTTTTCAAGGATGTGAACGAACCGCTCGCATGTGAATCAATCTCGCCTCGTCGGCCGGTACAACAGCATTGGAATATTTCGCTTCTTCGAAACCTCGTCCAAGGTGAATGCCGCCATCGTACACATTGTCCGGTACATAGATTGGCTGAAAGCGCACGAGGTTGACAATGTATTTGCATGTTCTTTTGAACATGTATGCGTTTTTTCAAGTACAAGTTTTTCATGACAATAAGAATATATTCCATCTTACATTTGCGTGTTGGCTTTTCATTGTGAATGAATCCTTTTTTTATACAAATGAGACACTGCAGACTGGAGGAATCAACTGATTACCTTGATTACCTAGCGTCAATCCGCAAGTAACGTAACGCGATTTCCGAAACACAGATGCACCAATTCAGTAACGCATGTAAGATTTTCAAGAACAGAAACCTAACAATAAGACAACCTCAATATTCTTAAAGGACCCGTGAAGCCGTTGCTTTGTGTTAGCAGAACTGCGTGCAGGAACCCCGCAACTTCTGTGAAGGTAGCAACTATGTAAAGAAATTCTGCTTTTTGCTACCGAGGATTCACGGTTTCTAGAATTCTTTGAGACCTTTACGAACCTTTGAGCGATCCCACGGTTTGTAGACAACGTTTTCCAGTGCGATGCTGCGATACTCCTGGAAGGTGACTTCGGTCGGGTGTCGCATCGTCAGTGGTTTCGTGCTGGCCATCGTGTGGAGGAAGATGAGTGCGCCCGGTGTACCGGCAATGTTCACGTTTCCATTCTGAAGAAAAAAATGATCTATTTTTAGAAGCATAGATCTTTGGAGAGGCATTGATCCAAGGAGGTGACACGAAGAATACCATTTGGTTTTCATCCACTTATTCTATTCTTACCCTGTTCTGTCTTTTTTTTCTGGTTTTGCCAAAAACGAGAACCCTAATTCAATGCTCAATTTTTTTTTGAAAATTGCTTGCCGGTGGTGCTATTACATAACTTTTCACAAGAGAAAAATAACTCTATGCTTCGTTTTTATTGAGTATTCCTTCATTGAACATTTACAAGAAGATGTTCTGTGCAAGAGACAAATCTGCCGAGGACAACTAGGATATATGTAGAAAAACAGGGTCAACAGATGCATTGTGTATTGAAGTCATGTAAGGTCGTTGTATACACACAAGAGGATGTAACACGAATGTTACCGTACAATGTATCGATCCATCAGTTGTATAAGCGTGGTCTGATTCGGATATCCCAAGCCGATCACCTCATCCGTGTCCAGTGTGGTGACGTACTTGGCGCGACTACGGAAGCGCAGTAAGCAGTCGTTTCGCTGCGTTTCTTCCTAAATAGGCATAATTCATGTTTCTGCGAACTTATTGTTAGCATATTCCCCTTTGCCCTTTTTAAAGAGACTGGAAACAGTGATTCTCCGGAGGTGCAACCAAAAAAGCTCATATCATGTCCTACAGGTATTGCAGGTCTCTCAGGCAGAAGCACTTTCAAAACTTCGCAATACAATTAAAAAGATATTGACAGCTGATTTTATCACTCTACGGAGAAACAAGAGAATAGCTCTTTCGCGGTAGACATGTAATAGCGTTTTGAATCGCCGCTTGTTTTTGCTCATTGCCAGTAAGGAAATAACTGCCTATATCATCAAGGTCCTTTTGGATATATCTTGTCTAAATACGCAAAATAGGCTGTTATGCCATCAACTGTAACTGCGTAATCCCTATCCCGGTCATCAACACAACAGAGAACACTGCATTGCCTTGATATTCTTGTTGTTAGTAAATTTGTTGACTTGTTGACTTACAGTTAGAGTTTGTAAATAAATTACTGTTATAAAATTATATAAAGCCCCCTCAGTCATCCACATGTTGTTGCTTGAATATCGATAATCTCGTTGTTAGTAAAAACGTTAACTTATTGACTTATAGTTGGCCAATAACAAACTGTTAGTAAATACTTCTATATAAAGCTTGCAATTCCTACCGCGGTCATCCACATGTTGTTGTTGGGATTGTCTGGGTGGTCTTCCGGCAGTTCGGTCGGCACATCTCCCCATCCGACACGATGGATCTCGATGTTCTGATCGCGCTCGTAGATCCGCAGGATACTGTCCACCTGAGCGCCAACGTTGAGTCAGACCACATTTGGACCAGGTGCAAACCATTTGCGCCATTTGGCA
Organism: Koerneria luziae; assembly: GCA_014805365.1. Lineage (NCBI taxonomy): Eukaryota > Metazoa > Nematoda > Chromadorea > Rhabditida > Neodiplogasteridae > Koerneria > Koerneria luziae. Next base: position 8,199 of record JACMIJ010000355.1, read on the forward strand.
TTTGCGCCATCCGCTCTACTAACTCCCTTTTGGTTTCTACAAGGCTGAAAATTTCTGGTGCATACGGGTGACCAGCTTCTGGAAGGTGCCAATACAAAATATTCGACATCCTGTTCGTTAGTCACAAGTCAGGAATATGTATGTCTGGGCTGATGCAACATTCTGTGTATCAAAACAAATGGGAATGGCGCGAATAGGGTTCACCCAAGTCCAAGCATTTTGTCCAGATGTCCTTGTCCTAGTGTCCCTGTCCGAACAAGTCGCTAGTGATGTTTGGTGTACTCAGGGAGCATTCAAAGCAACAACGAGATGGTAATCGGGAGCCAATTTGGGAGCCAATTTTGGGACGGTTGTGCTCACCTCATGCGAGATTGTGTGAATGTAGAAGACGAAGATGGTTGTGCCTTGCGATATCCAGAACTGAAAGCAATCACCGTACAAATTACATGCATGTAATGTACTATCGTAATATTTGATTCCGTTCTGTACAAATAGCCGACTGTTCCCATATACTCAATTTTGTAAGAATTAACTTTTGCAAGCTCTGTGTCACATATGGGTTTGATAAACATATATGTACTCACACACAAAAACAACAATCAAATTTGAGGGTTTTATTCTCTGTTTACTGCTGCAGTGTTATAGTCCCTCATTTTTGAACTTAATATATATTAGTTCGTAGTCAGCATCTTTAACAAGTGAGAAAATGAGGATTATGAACGCTGAAGCAACTTCAAGTCTTATTTGAGGGTTACTTTTCTCTGAGCATAATTCGGCCTCGTTCCTAATAGTCGGCCAAAAGAGGTGGTCCACCAAACCTCCATGTACGTGATCAATCTCCGCCAATCGGTGAAACCAAACATCGTCTTGAGACACGCGCCGAGCGCATGCGTGCGCTTCTCCGCGCCGCCCTCTCGCGAGTCGACGAGGGGAACACGAAACACCTTTCCTGTAATATCAGAGTGGGGGTCATCATTGAGGGATGATGGAGCAACAAGCACCTGTATGCTTGACAACAATAACTTTTGTGCTCACAAGTCACTTTTTAATATAAAAAAATGGTACCTTATTGTAAGAATTTACGAAATGCTTCCTAATTGTAAGACAAAAGTCATTTCCTTTAATGTGAGAGTGGGGGTCTACATGACCACCAAAAATGATGAGATTAACGAGCTGGGCGTACTTACAGAATGTTTTAAATAACTTGCGTACAATTAGAAAGCAGATGGTACTTTGTGATTTCTTACAATTAGATTTTTTTGCTGCCATTCAAAAGTAGTGACGTTACATGGCTTTGTGAGCACAGTCTTATTGTTAGCAAGTGTGCCAGCGACGGCAGTATACATATATGTACTAAGGACCATCTAGTACGGAGGAGAAATAAATATGTATGCTATTTGTACTGTACGCAATCTATCCAATATTATACCATCACAATCAGTGATGGTAGAATATAATAGTTTCGAGCAAAAAGCCTGACATACCGTCAGCATCGGTGAGATTAACGTGATCCGGCAGTGGTCGTGGGATGTCCTCATCGGTGACGTGCACCCATTCCAGAGCAGCCTTCACTCGGCAAAACTTAGGGAAATGGCCGACGGAGCATTGACTGTGCCGATTGCCCTCGGTAAGAATGCCGTTGCTGAATAGAAAAGCACGATTTTCAACCAAATGACAGTCTTCACATTTTTGCCAGTTGCCTTTTCGACATCACATGTTGTGGGCCAACTTGTCCATCTTCTCTATGTCACTCATCCCTCACACGTTGAATATATCTACACAGCATGTTACTTGGTGTACGGAACGTAATTTGCGTATAACAATAAAGGTTTCACTCTCTATGACAAGGAACGTGCAAATTTGAGGCCAGTGGAAGTTGCACTATCTCATCGGATTGTGCATAGGGAAAGAAGAGCATACCACAAGGATTTTGCATATGTTGAAATCAGGGCTGTGCTTTTTTCGGTTTCATATTTTTCGATTTTTCGGTTTTTTCGGGTTTTGGCGAAAAACATTTTTCGGCTCGAAAAACGAAAAAAGCTGAAAATTTTTCGATTCGAAAAAAAACCATGCAAAAAAGGAAAAAAAATATTGCAAAATTTCGTTCAAATGAAAAAATTTTTCTTCACAGCCCACAATAGGTAAGCCAATCGCTCAAAAACTGATGAAAAACGTGCTAGTATGCACTCAAGAGGTGCCTACTGCATTCTAAGGTACTGAAAAAAACACTTTAGTACCGCAAAAATAAAACTTTTGGACCAAAACGTCTTTAAATTATTTTTCGGTTTTTTCGAAATTTTTCGGGTTTTGAAACCGAAAATTTTTCGTTTTTCGGTTTTCGAAAAAAAAAAATTTTTCGAACAGCCCTGGTTGAAATGACGGTTTTTATATCCCTTGGGAAGATTATCTGTACCAGGGGTACACTATCTTTGAACCTAGCTAGGACAGGTTAGAACACCTAATAGCCGTATTTTACTTTACGTAATGGCTTGCACAGTACACATAGGGTATGTTCGAACTTCGAATGGAAACTTTACAGTGGACAAATTGGAATACTTGTCAATAACCTTTCAAGCATTTCAAAGGTAAGCTTACAATGGACCGAGCTGGACCCGCGTTTTCAAAGGATTCGTACACTGTCGAATGGCAGGAAGGCGTAAATTTGGTGTACCTGAATTCAACCGTGCGATCAAACGAAGAGGTTCATTTTGAGATTTTCAAACTAGTCGAACGATATTATTGTTAGCGCAATATCTCCATTCACAACGTACTCATAAAGAAAGATAGATATTGCAAGTTCTCAAATAATGGTTTATTTTTCCTACCTCGCAATAAACAGCTCCTTTGTGTTTGTTCTTGTGTTTTATCAGTGGATGTACTATGGGAATATTTGACTCCGTTCCATACAAATATCCGACTGTCACCATAATATATGGTATCTAGCCTGTATGTTCAAATTTTCTTAGTTAGTCATTTTTTCGCATCTCATAGTAGCTTCCGATGCTTGGAAAACAGCACAGAGTTCCACAAGTATTGAAGGCGTTAACAAAATTTAACATGTAACGACAGTCGGGTCATTTATACAGAACGGAGTCAGATAAGCTAATAATATTGAGTTCATCGTGCAACGAACCTCCTTTCGCACTGACGAGGTATGCGTTCATGTAATATGTTGGCATGACATAGGGTGGTGGTGGTTTCTCCGTTTCATTTATGGTTTGTGCCTCCGGTGTCGTCGTTGTTTCAACTTTCGGTGCTATCGTTGTTGTCGGTTTCGGCTTGGACGCGAACATCCGACGAATGAACCGTGGCAATACAGGAACGCCCGGCTGAAAAATCGCATGATATGAATTACATTATATTATGCGTACTTGTAAAACTTGTAAAAGGGCCTGCAAAGCCGATTTCCATTGTGACAGAAATGTGCGTGTTAGACCCGTAACTTTTGTGAGGGTAGCAAATGATGGCTTTTTACATTTTTAACATTTACATTATGCATTTTCATGAGATGCATGTAAAAGTTACAATGCATGATACAGCAATGTGCACGCGAAAAATGAAACAAAAATCAAACATGAAAAGAATGTTTCGTTCATCTTACAATTAGTACAAACCTTTAGCGCATAGACGAGTGTGACGATAGTGAAAAATATCAGGAGTACAAAGGCGACTTTTCGTTTAAAATTGCTGAAACAAAGGCGTTCGATCTTGGAAATAATGCCTTGTACGTTTCTTCCAAGTTTTATTACTCGTTGACAACATGCACTACTAGATGAACCATCAAACATGTAAAAAATTTTCAATCACAAGCATCAAGACTTTAGTTTCATTAGCATAACTAACAATGAGCACATCACATTGAAATGGAGAAAATTCTAACGGTCACAAGTTTACATATTTCTTTGCTCCTGTAAGTCAGGCTCCACTGTGGAAGCCCCTCAGCTATACACTTCCTTAGTAAACTACATTAATTACAAAAACAGAGGTTTTCAAATACCGAGCTGCTAAATAGTAAACTAAGCGCTGAAAATTGAGCTTTTTTAAAGCAATAAGTGAGTGCTGTAGACCGGCGGAAGAAAAGAAACAGTATGAGAAAAAAACTCACCCGGCTGCGAATTGTTTCCCGTAGACCATTCGGCCCAGCGGCACGTACTGCACGGGCGGCATTTACCCGGGGCGGGCGCACTCGCATATTTAAGGCTGAGCGCAAAAAATCCGGAAAACCGTGATTTACCGAATTGTGGTGACGAGGGGCTGGACAGCCTTGTGGGTCGATCATTGAACAGAGAAGCCAGATACAGTAAACACTAGATTTACACAAATGTTGCAACCTTGCATTCTGTCCAATGCGCTGGACGAAATATACACCGGTGAAACCAAATCAGCTGACTTTTAGTGCATGGACGAGTGCGAGTGAAGATAATTAATGAATAGAAAGGTCACTTTTGGTTTTTACTGTTGCTCACCTGTCGAAGAGTAACAGGCGATGACACATATTGTGACTATCGTGCAGGATACTGTAAGTGAGGGTTAATAACCCTCAAAGATTTGAGGGTTATTTGAGGGTTATTAACCCTCAATGTTGACCCCCACGACGCTTCAGCAGAATTGAGGGTTTATAACCCTCAAAAAATGAGGGTTAATAACACTGCAGCGGGAAACAGTGATTATAACCCTCAATTTTTGAGGGTTATTTCTGTGTGAGTGGGACTCCCCAGGAGACTCAAATTTTTAAAGGAAACATTTCACAGGATGTTGAAATAGTTGTGATTGGTCACAATGTGGATATTGTATGGGCGATGGTGATAAACTTGTCCGCTGCTCCGTCAAAAGCAGGGCTGCATGGAATACATTAAGGTAAACGAGAGAACTTTGAGGCATATGCGTCTGTGGATACTGTTATGTATGTTTCTTGTTGTTGCTGAGATGAGTATGATTCTTGGTATACAATCTTGTTGTTAGAAGTTTGTTCACCCGATATAATACAATTATGAATGAATGGATGTATAGGACACCCGAAATTTGACAAAAAATATATTATTGTTAGGAAAAGAAAAGTACTGTCCTTGTTTCGAACGAGCTTTATCTGCATCACGATAAGTCACTCACTCTCGGGTATTTGTACAGAAGTCAAGTACTCCAATAGTAATTACATGTCCAGTAAGGTTCAGACACCCAGGTGTATCAGTACTATGCCTACACATTTTACATATTCATGCTGAATAAACATTATTATTATACCATTTTAAAAAAAAAATTTTTAAGAGGTTGGTGGACCACACGTATAGAAGTCACGCAGTCACAAAATTATCGCGAAGCTGATTTAAAGAAATTGTAACCAGAATACAACATGCGGTACACTCTATAGAACAATACTGTTTGTCCTTTTGCCTTTGTGTGTTCTGCATCCGATATCGTTACCTTGTTGAATGCGCTAGACGGCTGAATTCAGTCCCCACTTAATTCTTCAGCTTTGGGCCTTCCTTTTCATTTTTATCTAGCCTGGTCAGCATATTCTTCCATTTGCACGAACCACCCATATCGAACCATCTCCGTGGGCAACAAAAATGGCCAAAGCTGGGTTGGAGACAAGTTTTGTCCGTTGTTTAGCGTCCGGAATACCGGCTTCCTCTGGCAGCTGAACCCGTTTCATATCTGGCTTCAACCATGCACAGCTGCATGTGTGCATGATGTGTTGATTCGAAAGACCGATATAAGGACAAAGAAAGTTTGCAAACTTATTAGCGAAAATATTATATCATAGGTACATGCTTTCAGAGAAAAAAATGTTTTAAATTGTCTCATTTACGCCTATGCAAGAATCTAATTGTAAGACATATTTGTCTTGTATTCCAGAGCTGCTAGGTGGCCCAAATAAGACATTGTTTAGAGAAAAAATTTCCGACTGTTTCTTGGTTCTATGTTTCTGTGAGTAGAATGATATGCACCGTAGATCAACTATTGCGCTAACACAACACTTATCTTTTCTTATAATATGTATACTAGAGGCATGTGGTACTACGCACTACGCGCTACAGTATACCTACAGTAACCAAAAGCTTCTATTCCAGATGGTAACGTATATCCAGCATGATGACATATACCATATGCCGCTACCGTAACTGCGAATTGAGATAAGCTGCCGATCACTGACAGACAGACAAAAACCTTAGCTATTGTTATAATAGGAAGTAACCGGATGCTACTGACAACACGGATGAAAAGGAGCACTGGGCACAGTCCCATGATCACTGAGATGTGGTGTCCGATGGCGGTGATCGACACGTTCCTCATACGAAGAGAGCTGTCCGGGTAAGAGCCAATTTCATAATCAGCACATGTTTACCGACCTCACAATGAGCGCTCTCTTACAATTGGTTCATGCGGTCATTCGACATGGGTCAAGACCACGCCGATACGGTAGTGCAATATCATTGGGGATGATGATAACCAGTTTCTCCATAGGCGACCTCCCACCGTGCACTCATCTCCTACCGTAACCCATGTTATGTATGATATGTACATACATATGCAGAAGTTGCCGATAAAGGCTACAGAGGGGAGAATGCTGAAATAAAAGCTAATCACCAACCCAACTACATATGTCATCAGTATTCTCACAATGTTCAATATCCTTCAAAATTCCGATCTTTAATGCAGAAAGACACGAAGATGTTTTTATGCAAAGTTGCTCTATAGAGTATAGTTTCATGTAAACACAAATTCTTACAATTAGCCAATTGTGAATTGTAATTGTGTGTTGTTGGCATACTGCGTGGTTTGTATTCATTCTTTACAACAAATATTAACATCGTTTATGTAACTACAATTTGACAAAAAATCGATATTTACTTCTTCAATTGTTTTGCTTTTGTTCCATTACATTTCGTGAAAATCTTACTGCTATTTTCCTTCCGACTCCGGAGGGATGACGCATTGGTTGGGCAGAAAGAAATCGCCAGGGTTCGAACCCGAGTCTCATGTATGATGTGTTTATAAAGACACTGCGTTTATTCACACACGTAAGATATACACGCATCACAATACCTAATTGTAAGAACTATAAAGCTTTGATGAGACCCGAATATACACACTGTTCGCGCTCAGTTCTTGATCTTGATATACGCGGATTCGTGTCGAACCCATGTCGAATGATAGTGCACCGAGGCACGCTTGAGACACTTGGACACCGACGGACACCACTCTTCGGCGAATCCCTTCTGCTGGCACTTCAGCGTTGTGTTCAGCATCTAAAACACACAATCTTATTGCAGAAACACTTCTACACAGCATATTGCTTCCATAGTCCTACAAAGAATCGTTTGCATACGATAGCACAGGTTTCACTTTTCATAATAAAGAGACGTGTAGATTTGAGAAGTTACGCTGGAAAGCGCAGGTTACTGGCTCTTGGTCCATCATGTAATCTTTCTGATTACGAGCAGAGCATTGCCATACCTTATCCTTAGGCTTACGGTTATTGTGTAAACTCTCTGACAATGAGCTACAAACTACACATACTTCTTTGTAACACTAAATACATTATCTTACACTCCTTTTCTAGAAACACAAAACAAACCGCAGATTCATCGGGTGTCCAGTTCAAACCGGTCTTGAACGTCAACTTCCGTATCCGCTTCCTCCAAGCGCGGAACCACTTCTTCGCCTCCGTCTCCAGGATCGAAGAGTACTTGCCACCCCACTTTCCCTCTGCCTTCCCGGAAAGAAATTCGACGGGTCGCATCTGCAAAAAAGGCTTGCTAGAGCTGAAGATGAAAATAATTTACACAATACTTTCAAATTCCAACAAATCGCCCAATTGTAAGCATAAGATGAATTGCATCGTAAGAAACAGACCCCTTCTATTAGGCTCACGAAAATGCAAAATAAACTGTTCCGATCGCAACAACCAACTACCTGTTCTCGCACATAGTCAACAACATTTTGTGAGTACGCGATTGAACGTTTCATTACGAACAAATGTCCACACGCAGTAATTTTGCACTTCTCACTTATCGGATAATTTCGTGAGCCCTATACTTGCATTAAACTTCACCAAAGTGCAAAAAAGAAAACTGGTCAAGGAGATAAACATCACGATAAAGAAGAAGAAACGAACCGCTCGCAGATGAATGAGTCTGGCCTCGTCTGGTGGCACAACCGCATTCGATAGTCTCGCCTCTTCAAATCCTCGACCAATGTGAATACCGCCATCATAGACATTATCGGGCACGTAGATTGGCTAAAATCCGCTTGATTGTCTACATTTTTGAAAAACGAGACAATCAATAGCATAATATTTCCAACGTACTGGTCTGTTTGTTTTAAATTATGCAACAGAAAGAATTAGGCAAATTGATACCCAACTTTGCAGTAGGTGTATGATTCTCATTGTCAGGGCTCACTCTTATTGTTGACAACGTATCCCAACAGCGAGAGCAAGCCCAACATGCTTTCGACTGACACAAAGATAAAAACCTAACAATAAGACACGCTCAGGATTCCTAAGATGTTGGCGAACCTTTGAGCGATCCCACGGGTTGTAGACAAAGTTCTCCAGTGCGATCTCATGATACTCCCGGAAAGTGACTTCGGATGGATGACGTATCGGGAGCGGTTTCGTGCTGGCCATCGTATGGAGGAAGATGAGTGCGCCTGGTGCACCGGCGATAGTCACGTTTCCTTGCTAAATCCGATCTCTTATTGTTAGGAGAAGTGTGAAATTGTTGCTTCAAGGAAGGAACACGAAGTAGTACGTTAGGTTTTAGTGGCATTATCTTTACTCAGTTACTTTGTGTTTCTTTGTTTCGTCTTTACACGCTCCTTGCGGAAAAAGTCAGTGATAGCAGCGTGAAAAGGACACCATTTGTTACGTTTTGTTACGCTTTGAAAGGTATCAGAACACGCAAAAAGCCGGTTCACATTCATTGTGTTTTACTCTTTATAATTGTTGCTAATATATCCAGGACAGAAAACGTATCTACCGTACCATGTATCGATCCATAAGCTGAATGAGGGTAGTCTGATCGGGATACCCCAAGCCAATGACTTCATCGGTGTCCAGTGTCGTGACGTACTTGACACGGCTACGGAACCGCAGAAGGCAGTCGTTTCGCTGTGTTTCCTCCTGAAATTTCAGCACTATCTCGCATGTGTACATGGCAGGAATTATATGTATTACTAGATTCAAGAACATCAAGTAGACAAAATACGTGATCTGCTCATTTACTATCCTTGTTGTTAGTAAACACGTTGACTTGTTGACTTACACTTACTAACTAACTAATTGCTAAACATTAAAGGTATTCACAATATTTACATACTCCCTACCGCGGTCATCCACATGTTGTTGTTTGGATTGTCTGGGTGGTCCTCCGGCAGTTCGGTCGGCACATCTCCCCATCCGACACGATGGATCTCGATGTTCTGATCGCGCTCGTAGATCCGCAGAATACTGTCCACCTAAGGGAATTATTATTATTATTTACTCAAAACATCATTAACAGAATAACATGGAACAGCGGGGGAGTTGTCCATCTGAGCCAATTGGTGTTCATGTTAGAATATTATCAACCTTCTAAGATTTGTATAGTTTAAAAGTTTTGACATTCCTACAAACGGGTTAGCAAAATGACTGATCTGTACCGAGTTCTTATTGTTATTAAGTATAACACATAGACTACTATTTACGAAAACGCAAAATAAATAATTGTTTTTATATTTATGCAACTAATACACTTATTGGATAATTTGGTGAACCCTATAGTGCGCCAATCGTTTTACTCAACAAGTTACACTAACAAGATGCTAGTGATGTTTGATGTACACAGGGAGCATTCAAAGCAACAGTGAGATGATAATCGGGAGCCAATCTTGGGAGCTAATTTGGGGGTGGTTGGGCTCACCTCATGCGAGATTGTGTGGATGTAGAAGATGAAGATGGTCGTACCCTGCGATATCCAGAACTGAAAAAGCAAAGGCATCATATTTAAAGAAGGAGTGAACGCACTTTTTTCTTATTTACTATGTCCGAGTCTTATGTTTGCTGTAAAACAAGAATATAGAGGACATAGTTACTTGCTAATTTTTGACGATTTTTTGTCTCTCAAGCCTCACAAGACACTCAATTGACATTTATGACACTAAACAAGCTACGGAAGTGTCAAACACACCTTGACCAAGCTTTGGTTAACGGGGACATAATACATTAAAAAGTGAGTTTACACCTTCTTCAATGCAAGTTTTCATCATTACATACACGTAACAGTGCCACTTTTATGCTGCAACGTTAACGTATATGACCGTTTCACATGTGAACAACACTAACCGTTTGCCAGTGGTCGGAATAGGACGATACACTTCCATTAGTATACCTACTTATTGTTAGTAAAGTAAAGCTATGTAAAGTACTGCCGAATCAAGGTTATATTCTGAGGGGTGGTCAGTTTTGTTATGTAACTGTTACCGTATTGTTGGTAAAGTTAGTTTTTTGCTTGCTTGCTTACAATTTGTTCTTGCTCGCTTATAATTCTTACCTCAAACACATAATGTCCATATTGTGCCCAATCACAGTTATTTCAACATCCCGTGAAATATTTCTATACAACTTTGTACCTCCTGGAGTGTTTCCAGTGCACAATTTTCAACATTCTGTACGTTAGCTACATGCCAGGAATGTGTCTGATCCCAAATGATCGTCAAGAAGGTGGTGCAACAAACCTCCATATAAGTGATCAATCTCCTCCAATCAGTGAATCCAAACATCGTTTTCAGGCATGCCCCGAGGGCATGTGTTCGTTTCGTTGGCCCACCCTCTCTCGAGTCGATGAGAGGGACACGCCAGACTCGGCCTGTAAGTTCAAAATGGCATATTTGAGAAGAATTAGCTATGTGTAAATTAAATGATCAAACAAAACAATAAGAGGGAATTTTGCTACTTCTTAGCGTAAGTTCAAAATATTTTCAACTTTTACCTTCCTTGAGAGGAATTTTTCAGACAATATGGGTTTATTCAAAAAGTTGCTTGAGTGGTAAAGATCATAGGTGTTGCCCAGAACGGGTTCCGAAGATAAAGTGGCTATGGCTATTCGTACCTTTAGCTTGTCTTCTCAATCACAGAGAAACAGCTATGTTATTGGTGCCTAGCTAGCTCTGGTGGCTTTCAAGCAAAAGTGCGCAACTTTCTAGCAAAAAGTTTACTTTAAAGCTCAAGTGACCTTCGATGTGTACTTGGATCCGGATGAAAGTGACGGAATATTCTCTTAGACTAGCGGTCATACAATAGCCTTACTCACAGTTATTTCAACATACTGTGAAATGTTTGTATGGAAATTTGAACCTCCTGGAGGGTTTCCAGTTCAAAATTTTCGACATCCTATAGGATAGTCACAAGTCAGGAATATGTCTGCTAGCGGTAAGATTGATCTATGAAGCACAAATGGATACCGTCAACGTCGGTGAGGTTGACATGATCCGGCAGTGGCCGTGGGATGTCCTCGTCGGTAACGTGCACCCATTCCAGTGCACCCTTCACCCGACAAAACTTGGGGAAGTTGCTGGTGGCACATTGACTGTGACGGTTTCCCTCGGAAAGAATACCGTTGCTGTAACATGAAAATATGAGCACTAGAAAGTTGAGATTGAGTATGAAGGAGGCTAATTTCTATAATATTACAATACTTTGAGTCTTACAATTAGTAAAGCAAAGTTCTCCCGAATCAAGGTTCTGAGAAGGGCGGAACAACTGGGCACTACGCCATTGTGTTGTATACTAAGCCAAGTTCATTTTTAGCCTACTTCCTAATAATACGAAATATGCGACTTTTCTTGAAACCTCATGAGTTCCAAGTATATGTGCAAAAAGAAAAGAATGACAATAAAATGTATATTTAGCGGTACATAAATCAAACGAAAACTCACAAAGCGCCCAGCTGTATCCGTGTCTTCAGCGGATTCTTGCACTTACGAATGGAGGGCAAGCGAAGATTTGGTGTACCTAAGAAAAGTGCGTTATCGGTCAACTTCAAACAGAATCGTTTCTTATAACGCTGAACTAGACTATTGTGGTGGTTAGCTCTATTGTGGTTAGCTTTACTGTTACAACAAACCTCCTTTGGCGGTCACAAGATAAGCATTCATATAGTAGGTAGGTGCAACATAGGGCGGAGCCTGAATTTGCATTGGCTGTAGCTTACAATTAGGTGTTAATCTTTGGTGCTGTTCAGATTCAACTGTTGCAATAATCTGTCTGTATTCATTATTATTGTTATTTATCTAAAATAACGTTAATTGAATAACATGAAGCGTGTAAACAGCGGGGTGTTGTTCGTCATTCTTATTGTTAGTGGCAAATTTATAACTTAGACATGGAATATTCAGTTTAAAATACTTGTGAACCAACTACTCGGTGCTAAATTGCACTACGCTGCAGGTAATGGGGTCAAGAGGCTACGATTTTACAATTTAAAGAAAGTAAAAAAAAAAACTGACCTTTAACATATAAATAAGTGTACAAATCGTGAAGACGATCAGTAATATGAAGATCACTTTGCACTTGAAGTTGCTGAAAGGGTTTGTTATAAGATTGTAAAAGCAGTTTGTTACACGTAGAAGTGTTATGGAAATAGTACTACAATATACAGGTGGCAGTATGATATCACAATTATTGTACAGGGTGATTTGTAGGATATCCTGATGATAGCACAAGGTGGCAACGGATTGTCCCTATTATGGCACAAGGTGGCAGTAGATATCCTTATGATGGTACAAGGTGGCTGAAGGATATCCCGATGATGGTACAGGGTGGTAGT
>JACMIJ010000356.1:0-20988 GCA_014805365.1 Koerneria luziae
AACCCCCTGTCCCTATTAGAGCATTTGCCTTGTAACCAAATGCCTTGGAACTTGAATAAAGATTAAAGATTAAAGATATAATATTATAGTTTTCACAAGAACCCTATGGTTGAGGGACGGGATTGCATTGTGCGAACTGTTAGGAATACGGTATGTTTTAAGGAACATGAGAGCACCAGCCGTCTACTGTAGTGTAGTGGCTAAAGCGTCGGTCGGTGGATAACCACGCGCTAAGTTCAATATTGGTATAATGCATTATTACAATTAGCTCCGTACGTGTCAATTGGTTGATCGCTAAGCACGCCATCGAAGATGTCGACTCGATCGCAGCACGTGTTCAGCTCGAAGGTGGAGAACTCGAGCAGCACATGCTGGCTCGGATCATTCGTAGCAAGGTAGTAGTCGCAGGTCGTTCCAGCCGGCACGTACAGGGGAAAACCGGGTGAGTAGAAGTCCAGTTTATCCTAAATCAAAGTGTACAGTAGAAACTTCTCAAACAGAAATACGTCGTTTCACCGAAGTTCCTTAGCGTTCGAAATATGTACCGAAAATGCGCACTTTTTCTTATGTTAGTACAAAAACGGTGAGCATTAGTATTATTCTTTTGTATGTATCTTGCACTTACAATCAGATGAATGTTTCCGACTAATTGTAAGCATATATTCTCTTTTAGTAAGATATTCTAGTACTATAAGGGAATCTTGAAAGGACGTACGCTTCCATTGACAAACATGTAAGCAGAATCTGGGCATCCCGGTGGTGAAATCGTGGTTTGGGGATCGTTGGCTGAAAAATGACAGAAACAATTATTTAGTTTTTTTTTTAAATATTTTGCTTTAAAAGTTACTGTAGGTGTGCAGGCATAAATGTAGGTATCGATTACCTGGAAGGGCGCAGAAATATGGCAGTGGATCCAGTCCCTGTTCGTGGACACTCAACCACTTGCCGGTGTCCATCCTCATTGCCGTCGCGGCTCCGAATTGCGTTATTGGCATTCCTGCGATCGTGCATTTAGAGAGAGACCGAAACCCACAAATCTCTCACTACTAACAATAAGTGTTTACTATTGGAATATCTCACTTCGTCTGCAAAATATCCGACTGTCGCTAATTTTGCAATCGTATTAAAATGTCTCACAGTTCGTAGAAAGCTCATTTGTGCAATAGTATAGATTTGTGAAAAAAGTAATTGGAAGAAAACCTAACAATAAGATCTGACCATATAGCGAAAATCGGGCAGTTGTACGGAACGGAGTCAGATATGCCAATAATATGCTTCCTAGCAAGTTTTAGTTTACTAGCTGTCATTACTACTAAACAACTGAACTGTGCACTCTTATTTTTTTCAATTTTAATAAGAGGGTGGAATTAAGATTTCTAAAGCACTATGCATCCTGGGTACTCTTTTGCTCGCTACAGTCGTCCGGTAATGATTGTACGATCTACAAAAACGCACGGAGCATCGGCAAAAGATCAACACATTTTTATTTTTGTTCTACAATTTACAAATTTCAAAAAATAAAGTTTATCTAATGTCCATACTTGGAGAATAATTGGTGTAATCAACATCCGTCGCATCGTTCCACTGCGCATTGTTATCGATAATCTTCAGTCCGATATGAATTCCCACCGTAAAGTTCTCCTTTAGAGCGAAATTTTGAATCACAGCGTTTTCCTGTATAAAAAAATTATTCGGGACCTTCAATGAGAGCTCATGCAAATACACAGATGATGATCGCACAAAACACGTCGAGAAAATGTTGTGGGACCATAGCATGTCTCTTGTCACCGAGAAATAAGCATTATACTTATTTTGAGTGTCTTACAATTAAGCACTTCTTACAATTAGTGCTTGAGTGTTTATGACACTCCTTTTCACAATATGACTTCAAAATAGTTAATCCGGGAGAGAACTAGTGTCTTAAACACTCCGACACTGTTGCGGGTTATATACGGTTTATTTTTCTTTAACAATAAGTGTCGTTATGAAAATTGTGATAGAGAAGCAGCACGTACCTCATCACTGTGGATGGAAACCAGGTGCGCACCCAGATAGAAAAATCCACAGGAATCCTCAGCGTCACCCCAGGTCTTCCGGGACAACATTGGGATCACACACTGCTCACCATCTGGGATCCAGGTGAAGTACTGATTGCACGGGTATTCTACAATTTCACCAATTTCTATATAAGAGTTCGATATTTAAGGAAGCAACTACAGCCAATTCGGTTCTGGAAGCCGAAAACTGGACAAATATTCAGGTCAATGGTTACCCAGGTTAAAAACCTATTCGTACAGTTTGATGAGGCTAATTGTAAGAAGTGCGCTGTGAAGTTTGGCCGCGACCTAGAAAGATTTAGTCCACATTGGTCGGATAACCGTTGCCTTGTACAAAGTACTTGTGCTTTCTGATTTGACCATACAATAATGCGCTTTCTTTTTGTGAGCTAAAAAATTAACGTAAAAAAGCTACAGTGATAGAGAATATCGATATAATATGTGCTTTGTAAAATCTGAAGTTGTCTCAAAAATCTTACTCTTTAAAGGAGACCGGAAACCGTCATTTCATTCGTAAGAAATGTGTTCATAACGAGTGTTATATTGACCCGCCACTTTTGTGTTCAGGGAACACACGTAAGCAAATTCCTCGGTAAGCTGACGGTTTCCGGCCCCCTTTAAACAAAACCGAATTATAAACACCAACCATCGTCGTGGACGTATTCACAAACGAAACCGTTGATACCCGCGTCGAGGTACGCATGCCACTTCCCGCTCGTTGGGCTGAACAGCACCTGCGGTGCGTCCCGACACGATGCCGGTGCTGCATGGGAACCGTTGTTCATTATGTGGAGATTATGCAACTTTCCCCGGTCTCAAATTTGCTTGTCTATTTGTGATAGAGAGCGAAGTATTTGTTATCATATTCTACTTAGGAACTGTAGACCTTACTTTGTATATACATACACGTTGCTTCGGAAAAGAGAAGCAGAGAGAGCATCTAACAATAAATGTATCTAACTGTTACTGTAAAAGAAAATAAATGTGACACAAACAGAACCATTCTCGAAGTTCGTATAATCGAGATCCGATCCGTCCATCCACTCGAATTGGCCGGAGTTTGTGTTGCACTTGAGACCGATGAAGAACGACAACTGCCGTTCCGTCGTCACGTTCTTCAGACGCTCGTTATCCTAAATATGAAACAATAAAGATCATATTTCCGTAGATTGTAGTTAGCAATTGGCAAGAAAAAAGTACACCCGAATCAAGGCCTTGTAGCTTGCGTTGGATAAATATAATACATATTGCCTTTTGTCTCATAACTAACCACTTATTCTTGTATAATAATACTGTTCAGCATAAGTAATTTCTTATTGACAACTAGTACTTTTAAGGTTAGCTATGATACAATCATAGATCCACAACGTAGCCTCGACATTACTGTCGCACCGAAAATTGTGTTTACCAGGGCGCTATGGATCGAGATGAGCTGTCCATTGCGATACGAACACGACGCGACTGCGTAGTCCAAGTTGCCGGTGTCGAAAGCTTCTTGGAAACATCGTCCATCGAAGAAAGGCGTGTATCCCGGGGCACAGCCGGCAAGTGCTACTGCAATTAAATCTTAAATCTTTCATACAAAAACACATGCAAAAATGCATCTTGGAAACATCAAAGTATGGTACACATAACAATGCGTTGTCACTAACTACTCGGTGCTACGCAGTCTTACCGTTTTTGGTCGTTTACGTATTGGACTGTTTTGGACTGTTGTTACGGGCAACAGTCGTACGAAAAATGGTAGGACTGTAGCCGGCTTTTTGCTTATGGCGACAGTCCGACAAATAGCCGATAAAAGCCGGTAACAGTCCAACTAAAGCCGGCAACATTCGCACAGTAAACGGGGGGTTACGTGTTGGACTGTTTCACCGAAAACAGTAGGACTGCGAAGCACCGAGTAGTAAATAGTACCTTTGGACTCTTTATTTCGAACAATGCAATTACACTCCCTTTTTTTACCATTAAAGCATTGGATGTAATTACCGGAAGCAGTTGTGAGCAGCATAGCGAGCGCAATAAGACCGGAACTCATTATCATCGGAGAATGGAGAAGGAGCACCAGTGAGTGGGCAGCCCATCGGCAACACTTTTATGAACCCACCCAATGAGACAGTGATTATGTACTTGTGATCTTTGAACTATCACTATGTTCCCGGTCCTTATCAAAGATAACATGGTAAGACAAAATGAAGAGCGAAAAATCATCGTTCATTATGATATCGCTCCTCAGGAATATCTCACGGTCTTTGAATGTTATCCTGAGTGCTAGAGTAGACGTAGAGAAACATATCACATTGAGTGTATTTATTACTAAAAATTCAAATTGCTTTATTGGTGTGCTCTTGTATCTTGTGCATATACTGATAAGGTCCATGCTTGATACGTTGGCAATCCTCTTCTTTGGACTTGATCAAGGTTCCATACAGGCCAAATGTCCATGATCGAGTACAAAGTTTACAGCCAATGATGACTTCTCTATGAAAGAAAGGATTGTGCTTTCGCTTCACATAAAATACACTGATTGTGGGACCGAACAGCATGTGTAGAGAGAGACATCAGTTAACCCGCAGTCGTAGAGATCAAGAGAAGTACTGATAAGCTTTGAACCTAACAAGAAGCAAATCTTATCGTAACCTTGTTCTTTCAAGAATGTATCATATGAGAGGTGTAAAGAAGTCGATCTGGCAAAAAAAAAACAACATCAAATTCGATTATCGCGAAATTGCGCATGACAATGCAGTCCACATCAGCTCGATATGATTCTTTTATTGATGAAAACGTAACAATCAAGCTTCATGCTGTTGCAGTGAGCACTTTGTTCCATGCTTTTGTCACTCTATTTTTCAGGACAAAAAATTGAACTTTATACGGAAATAATGTTTTCGCTTTTCCATTATGCCAAATGTAAAAATTAAATAATAATCTTTACTAACCCACTGATTTACCAGAAGTTATAGTTAATGCTACAGTGCCTAAAGTTCAACCCTGTGTGATTTCTTTCGATCCTTTCCTAGGTGGTCTCCACTGTTATTCTGTACTCTTCCGATCTCGTAGTCCCCACTGATGACGTGGGCTCGTCTGTGTCTTTGTCTCTGCTTATGGTCCACACTCGCACTCGTGTACTTTGCGACCCTCAAAGATAATCGACCGGATACTGTAGTTATTCCCACGAAGAAATCAACGAGAAGAACCACAACCAAGAGGTATACCCGAGTTTTTGTTACGATGTCTCTGTAACAGGACAATTCTTCAGCAGCGCACGAGTCATCATTGGATAATATCAGTTAGCAATACTGTAACAGAGGTATGTTTGTTCTTACAAAGTAGATACGCAATGAAAGAAACATAAAACTAATGCGGAACTGTACATATAGTATCAGTTCCGCATTAGCTTGTTTTCGGCTAAAAAGTTTGTGACGTTTATCTTACCAAAAAACATATACATAGGGTTGGAATTGCATTTAGGATCTTCCAGCCGACTTCCCTCGAAACTGGACTGTTCTGCTTGTCGGCACAAGTAGCTGCAATTTTTCGAGGATTGTCTGCCTCTCTACGCGAGATCTCGTGCGATACGCATCGAATATTAACGAAATCGCGCCGTATTCCGCCTCAACAAGGCGACTCATTGGCCTGCAATACGCACTGGATCATGGTGCAAAATGGATCTATCAGGCGGCTGGGGATCTTCTACCGACCGGTAATCATTAGCTTGTCTATTGTCTTACTGGCAATAACAATGTATCGGGAGATGATTATTGTCAAAATTGTACAATATTACATTGGTAATATCGTAGCTAAAGCAAACAATCGAAACATTTTTTTTCTTTTTTGAGAATTATAACAGCGTTTTGAAACTATTCCTGGATCGTCGGCCTAAAAGTTGTATGTTCCTCTGTCCACTCTTCGCATTACTTTTTATTTGTATGCAAATGAGATACATTAGAAGGTTGATCATAAAATGCTGCGTTGTTATGAAACAAAGTAGAACATTTCTAGAAGGCGAGCTACTTCGCTTCCACTTTGCGAGTACAACGAGAGGGATTCGTCTGCAACCGAATGGACATATTGAGTTCGTGAGAAAGTTCATGAGAAAGTTCGTGAACATATTCAGAAAGACAATTTATCCTCGAGATCTCCTTGGACGAAGGTCACCAAAGGCCGGAAGAGTCGACGAACATCCAAATTATATCCTATGCAAGAAGCAACAACGTCCAACAATACAAATTCCCTTGAAGGTCAGTAGTATACTTATTGTTAGTGATGGCACTGATGAGTGTTATCGCCCGCCGAAGAACCCTTCTGCTTGAGGAATAAATAAAATGAAATGAAACGAAATAGGGATGGCACCAATGCCAAAATGTCAGTACGCTTACCATTAGCATATATAATAGAAACAGATGTTATGTGATTCAAACTTGAAATAAATAAATAACCAAATAATTGTGCTATTGAAAAACCTGACTCATTTATGTTTAAACATTCGGCTATCGATGTATCTTTAACTTTATTGTTATGTACAAAACGAACTGACAATGAGATGTTCCACCAGTTCCTCTTCAGCCAACAGCATCATTTCGTTTGCATCGTTTTGCTCTCCCGATCACGTTTGGATTCGGTACGGTTCCCATATATTATCATATAATATGTGTGGGATTAACTTTTTTGCACTCTCTCGATTTTACCCACACTCTCGTTGGTCAGACAGTCGTACTTAAACCGGCAAGAGAGCGTACAAAATCGACAGACATCATCAAAACGTTGTAATTCCATCTTTCCTATGTATGTGATCTTTTGCGTTTTCAGGAGTATTTTCCGCCTGGAACTTTCTGTTCAACGATCTGCTGTTCCACAGAGACGTCGCCTTTGTTCTCGTTCCATTCCGAAACAACACGATTTGGACAAACTTGTTTCTCCAGAAAATTCTGCACATTTCGCAAGGAACTGTTTCGATCGTTCCCGTACATGATGCATATGATGTGGGGAATGGCAGGTGATCAACTCATTGGTTTCTGGCAACAAGCTTATCTTAACTTGTTTTGCATGCTATTGAACGCGCTGCGCCTTTGAAAGTAAGTAAAAAGTAATGTATAATACTATTGGCATACTTGACTCCGTTGTGCACAAATAGCCGATTGTAACTGCATGATCAATTCTTATTGTTAGGTTCTTTCAATTACCTGCAAATTTGCCACAGTATTTAAATTATTCGCAAACCTATGTCATTTTACAAGTTTGTGAACCCGTGATGATTGTGAACTGTGAAAAACTTGATTACACTTTCAAAATTGAATATATAACGACAGTCGGGCATTTGTACAGAACGGAATCAGATTAGCCAATAAAATTCCCGAATTAAGGCAAGAAATTATTAAATTACTAGCGGAAGAGTCACAACATTTGTACTAAAAAGGGCCTGAAACCGTGAATCAGCAAAAATCGAATTTTCCTTATATCGTTGCCCCCTCTTCCCAGTTCACAGAAGTTATGTTATTGTGGAGTAACCTTTAAAGGAGGCCAGAAAGCGTTGTTTTGTGTTAGAAGAATCGCGTGTATAACTAAGAGACCCGCAACTTCTGTGGGGGGGGGCAACTATTTACATAAGGAAAAGGTGCATTTTGCCTCCGAGGATTCACGGTTTCCGGCCCCTTTAAGAACCTGGCAGCAGATTGTCATACCGAGATGGTTCTCGGAATGGCGTTGTCACAATGCCGCACTAGCGGTTTGCATGGTCCGATTGGGCTCGGAGATGTCCAGTCACGACGTGCTCACGAGTGCAGATGTCGACGATATCCGAAAGTGGATACAAACACTTGCTTTGATTGGGTTCGTTCATATTATTGTTAGTGTTGAAAGGTGGCAGTGTAAGTTTCAGAGTTTTGAAGCGATTGGTTTTTTGCGCCAATCCGGAAATTCCTACATCATTTTTTTTCTTCTGATTGTGAGTATATATCTTTGCCCAACAAATGAAGAAACTATATCGGTGGCTGAGAAATATACGCTTTTAGAACGTGTACTGATCCTCCTTTAAGACAAACAAGAGAATATAATTTGGTTTTAGCTATGACATACCACGGTTACCTTCATCAAACTCTTATTATTCATTCGACACGAATATCTACGAAGATGAGGAGAAGCGGATGCGCAACTGTCGCCTTGTTAAGATTCGTTTCGATGAATCAGAAGACTTTGATGAGGTTCGCATTTGTTTCTTACAATTAGTGCTATGTATGTCGCATGCGTGAATGGCTGCTGCACAGCATATTGCGGTTCATGCTGAGACGGTAGAACTTCCATCGGTTTCAAATTTGCATATTCCATTGTCAATGCGAGTGAAGCCTTTGTTCTCATATGCAAATTAAGTACTGTAGACCGGCAGAAGTACCATGCTGTGGCTTATTTACTGACTGCTAGTCTATAATTTGCATAACGTTTTGTTTTTTTTCCATCAAATCTCTTTGTGTTGGATGCAAATGCGGTACATTTGACAAATGATTCGTTCAACATCACGTCGTTTCAGATTGTGCGAGCACAGCGACAAATTTCCAACTTAAACGAACTGAAGAAATGGTGCAGTACCGCTTGTGGTAATAACAATGTAATTATTTTAATGTTATAGGAATCATTATTTTAAGAATAGATCATACAGTGAAAGCAGGCTACAGGTGCAACCGTCATGTGCAAAGATGCCGATGCCAACACCAACGGAACTCGTCAAAGCTCATAAGACGAACAAGATTTTGGCCAAGCACCAACAATCTGTATGTGTATTGTTTCATATGAGGCGCATTTACTATCAGACTTATCTAACAATACGATTCTTCTTATCAATTTAGACAACGCCATTACTTACGATAATACAGAAGTATTTCTTCTACAAAAAACACACGGTTATTGTTTGTACCGAGATCTATTTTTAGTCTATCCATTCCAGGTTAGTTCAATTGTATAACTGTTCAAGGTATTGGTGATCACGAACAACTATCCATGGCGCTACGGAATTGGATTTTTGCAACGGCTGTATGAACACCACTTTGGAATGCTCCTCTTTTGTGGTCCGTATGACAAGGACAAGTGGAACACAATTGTTGATGGTACGCATTATGTTGCCACGATTAGGGTACAGTTTTATTACCCGAGTATACGAAAACATAGATATTAAACCGCAG
The DNA here is from genome assembly GCA_014805365.1 of Koerneria luziae. NCBI lineage: Eukaryota > Metazoa > Nematoda > Chromadorea > Rhabditida > Neodiplogasteridae > Koerneria > Koerneria luziae. Next base: position 9,227 of record JACMIJ010000356.1, read on the forward strand.
ACAAAGATTTGCGTAAATCCTAAATCCATGCTCTATGTAGAGCACCGAAAATGCTGTAGAGGGATGGAAGACGTTTGTTCCAAATGAAGCATAGATAGCATAGTGGTACCCCCACTTTCAATACGCAATGCAATTGTCCTAAAATTGTAGTGCGACTATCCACGAAAAAGTAACTGCACTCTTTCCAGGACATTTTCCACCTCGCCACCAGCCATACAATTTTGTCCATTTGTCCGAGTCCGAAGATCGCAACGGATATCAAGGATACAACTGTTTGTTGAAGGTGGCGGAGATGCAACTGCAAAACGTGTTAGGTTTCTCATTTTATTTTATTCTTAAAGGAGGCCAGAAACCGTTGTTTTGTGTAAGCAGAAATGTGTATAACTATGTAACCCGCAACTTCTGTGAGGGGGCAACTATATTAGGAAACGGTGAATTTTGCCTCGAAAGATTCACGGTTTCCGGCAACCTTTAAGCTAATATATTCAAAACGCAGCGATTAATATATTGTTGTCTTGTATAAGATTCGTTTCTTATCAACAGTATCTACAATTGTAGCTTTGGTAGAATTGTGTGGATCTCATAGAGAATGACTGCAAGATTATCTTTAGGAGCCATCGAAGGACCCCCCGTAAGTATAATAAGATGAATACCTTGAAACGGGAAACTTTAGATTGCTTCGCTTTACTATATCTTTAGGTTACTACGTAATATCGGACGACGTGATCTTTAACTTCTGGAATCCCGCCCTCGATCATTCTCGTGCTGCTTCATGCAAACCGGAGAACCGATCTGAGCCCTGGTGGGAGCATCCGGAAGGGGGGATGGCCCTAAATAAGGTTTTTTTTCTTTCTTGATTCTGGTATCAAGAAAAACCCGTTGCTCATTTGTTGGATAACATTTTTTTACCGGTGCCTTACTTTTTTGCCATATTTCATACCATATCATGCGCAAAAGCGACCGCTCTGACAATTACCATTCTTTGTTGCTGGCAATATCATCGGCTTATACAATTACGTTCTGTTTAAATATCCAAAATAAATACAATGAGCATAACAATAAGATTTGAACATATGCATAGCGGCAATCAGATATTTGCATAGTGGAGTAGCTTCTACTTATATGCAACATTCCATTCAGACCCTAGAAATTTATCGCAACAAATATAGAAATGATCCGGATATACAACGCATGGTGATGCAGTACGATAAAGGGGTTTGTTTCTATTTTAGACATATATTTGTTGGGATCTGGGAACTGATCGATAGGCTTCGGGAGAACTTGGTTATTTATTACTATAACTGGTATAGAATTATTTATGCCACTTTTTTGCATTTCCGTCCACAATTGCCTTCAGTTGGCAGCACAACGCTACACCCAACAAACCGGCTTCAAGGAAAGCACGTTTGAGACACAACTGACCGTTTCGGATGGTTTCAGCATCTCTGACTGGATTTACATTCCGACGGAGAATATCACTTTTTATCAAACGTTGATGCAGGTCTCAATCATATTTTTTGCAAAAGAAGAGAGAGAAATGCAAATGAGAGCCATTTCATCTCTAAAATGATAGAAGCATGAGGCAGGGTCTCTCTACAGCATTCACATCCCAGTGCTCTAGGGCACTGTTGGTTGCCCACTCAGCAACACCCATACACACCAACTTATAATACTTAGAATGAAATCCCAAAGCGTGCTTCAAAATACACTAACAATAAGCGTTCGACAGCAAACGCTGTGTATTGAATAAGTGTTTCATGAAACACAACTATTCTGCTACAACGGCTCTTGTTTCGAATGTAATAAAACGTAATATTGATTTGATTGTCCGGGTTGCAGTTATTCTATGAAGGCAAAGTGTTCCATGAAGTTGCCTACAGTAAGCTCTTCTTCGTGCTACCCGTAAACTGGTAAGTATACGGTAATAATTTAAGCTTATTGTTCATATCATTGAAACCTCGTAATTCCATACTCACATGTACAAAACGGAAGCTGACAGTGTGTTGCATAACGTTGAAAAGTATTGAAGACGATAAAATAGTAGTGTTACACGTTGTTATTATAGTATTATAGAAACAACTGGTTACATTACGTAGGTATTGATGTCAGTTGCTCATGTCAAATAATGTCATTTTGTGTCATGTCAAATTATGCCAAATCATGTAATGTCATTTCATAACATGTTGTGTCATGTCAAATCATGTCATGTTATGTCATGAAAATTCAGGCACGGCTGGGATCTGGTGTCGTATCTCTGGTTTGCTGCAGACCGGGAAGAATGGCAAAACTTCTACAATGGATCAAAAATTGCTTTGCATGCCGTTAAATTATCGCTGCTAGTGGAAGAGAAAGAAAAACGAAAATACTGCGAACACGTTATCATTGCTTTCTATGATGGACTGTTTAAATATCGATAAATCGTTTCTAACAATAACATTGAATATTTGTTTGGACGTTTCTAAGGTAGCTGTGAATAAGAAGATACAGAACTATTGTACAGTACATTATGGAGCAAAAACGAATGCGGTGTATTCGTAAGCTCTTGCTCATCACAGGTTGTTGACACTCCTGAGCATACGAAGCATGGCATAAGAGGGATAACATAAAAATGTACAGTACCTATTTTGCATACAACAAGGACTTCTATTACAAAAGATGTGGACATTTGAGACCTGTGGAAGTTGCACCCTCGACTTATTGTGGTTGTTGTGTGTTGCTTCACCGATTCATTGTTAGCCCTTCAATATTCGGCCGAATATTGCACTGGCGGCTGTTGTCTGCCCGAATGCAGGCATACATCGCCTGCCTTTCCATTCTACTGGTCATTCTTGTCATCTGCGCCATCTGGTTCGAATCGAGAGGAGCAAGGATTATTTCAAACTATGATATTTCAAGAGACTCTGCTACTGTATTTGAACCAAGCGAACAACAGGAACAAACGCTTGAGTTAGTTCTTAAAGCTTGAAAATACAATAATTGTCTTATTGTTAGCGCGAATATGTGTTGGTCTTAATGTTTGCTTGAAATCACATTCTTGTTATTAGTATTTGTATATTTTCAAGCGTATGAAAATAGTTTTAGAACTTCGACGCCTGCAAGTAGAACTTTTCACTCATCAACACCCAAACAAGTAACGAAACATTGGATGATTCTTGTTGACCAAACCAATGCTACCTTTGATTGGATTAAGGTATGGACTTACCTATCAAGTAACAGATGTATCTACTATTAGATTACAAAACTCCATTCTGCACAAATTTCAGGCGGTCGCTATATTTCTATATCTTATTGTTATGTTTCCCCCATTACACTCATTTGTTAATGGCACAGAGCGACGAAAAGTTTGAATGTGTTTGAAAATCAGTGTTATGTGGGAAGGTTTCATTTCATTGATTCCGCAATCTTTGGCGGTCGATATAACCCTTCCATTGGGGAACATCAACGACAGAGCAACGTTGGGCCATGGTCCTCGGTAAACTCGCCTCGCCATAGGGAAAAACAATAACAATGAGATATGGATGTTGTTTTTTTTTTTGCAAGATGGAGTTAAGTAATAGTTAAGCTAATTGTAAGTGAGTTCTAACAATACCATTATAATCGACAAGCACGTGATACCGCTTCCTTTGCTAAGCGGCAATAGGAATCTCATTGTAAAGCGCGGTTAACAATAGCTAGAACAAAGAAATTAGCATAAAATGAAATGCCGCTTTGAACATACGTGCATGTGCAGGTTGCACAGCAATTACCTCAATACTGGACGATCCTTATACTCTCCAACGAGACCACGAACTCGCTCGAACAGATCCTCGATGATCCACTGATCCACTGTTTATCGCAACACGATTTGGATGTTTCTCGCAGTCTCAAACATCTTCCATACGCATCTTATATGAGCAGGGCAGCTGGATATATGTATGCCCTCAGGAATGGTGCCGAGTGGATCTACGATGTTGACGATCATGCGAAGCCACTCGGTAATACACATCTTATTGTTAGAAAACGTTTTCTCGTTCATCATAAGTCGTAGTGTCTAATTGAAGGAAACGTATTTTACTATCGACCGGAATCGTCTGTGACGAGGTTTCGCCCCGGGTAGACCGAAGAAGGCTGTCACAGTAACACTAATAACAACTAGCACTAATACTGTTTTCCTATACAATTTTATATTGTATTTTATTGTATGACACACGTTAGTTACTCGTTTTTATATGCGTTACGCACAGAAAGATTTGACGGGCTGCTCGGCGCATGTTTTGACGAGGACGCAGGCGGCGGACTACGATATCAACCCGGCTCAGCTGGCAACAAGTACGAGTTGTTTGAAGGCTTGTGACAAGCAGTTCCTACTCTTCTTGGCATTTTTACCCACATATTTATCACCAGCGATTGATGTGTTTCAAAAGAATTTCCATGTACATATTCCTGAACCCAAGAAGTTGCGGGTGTTAATATATAATAGTAAAAACGTATTTATCCAGCATAAATCTAAATCTCAAACAAACCCGAGTTCCTGTTCAGATTGTTCAATTGGAAAGCGTTTTACGGTAGCGAGAAGTGCGAGGATTGCCTTGGATCAATATGGAAGCCAGATCTCAGAAGCTGTCGGAAACAAGGCCGATCCACCGTGATGTTATCTCCTGTTGCTCAGGTGCTTATACATTCTTACAATTAGGTAATATCATAAGGAACTAATATTAGTACTATTCGACGAATATCGAAAAGACGACTACTTCTGAGTGTTCTGTGGCAAAAGTATGTTGTCCGAATGAATAGTGCTGAACTGCCAACACTACTACCCTGAATTACACACCTTGTATTTATCAGTTTCTAGGAAGGGATTTAAAAAAATACATCATAAAATATTCGTTACTGGCAAAGAAACAGTAATTCCTAACTTGTCCAGCTATGAACACGTTCCAGGCCTCGTCCTCGTTACAACCGAACAAATTTGCTCCTTCTGTTACTCTGGCGCCAGGTACTCTGCAGATGAATTTCGAAAGGCCAACTATCGCAAATTGGCATTGTTTCCATTACAGGCACATTCACCACTTCGGTCCCATCGAATACCTTGATTCATCGCTCTGCGGCCTACCTTCTTCCATTCTTTTCCTTAACCAAGAAGTTCGATTCTTGGAGATCTATTTTTGCCCAGAAGATTCTCTCACTCTCTGGACAGACTCTCGCCGTCTTTCCGGTGCACTCCACTGCGATGAAACTCACTAACAAGTAAACATGCTGCATCTATTAAATGGCTAGAATTAATAGCATTACAGTTTTTTGTCTTTCCTAGCAACATACAAATGCTTAAATTTCTCACAATTAACATTGAGTGAACTTGCAGATTTTGAACACTTCACGTTCTTGGAAATAAAACTTTATTTGCTTGTGTCTATTGCATACGCTAGAGAAATTTTCCAACACATTGCAACTCTAGGACCTTTGTGTGTATAGTGTTGTGCGAACGGATAAATTCATCCGTTCGGATGATTGCTCTGTCTCAAAATTCTTAATTTTATCCGTACGGATAGTTTGAGCGGTGTAGTCGACGGATAAAATATCCGTCGGATAGAAATGAGACGGATATCCGTCAGTGAACGGATTATCCGCTCAATTATATCGTTCAATAATGAAGCTGCTGAGATGGAAAACAGGAATAGGCATGCATGACGGTTACATTCTGAGAACAATACTGGCATTTGGGTGAACAATAGGTCCTAAGGTGAACAGTGTGTATTATGCTCGCATTGCTGGAAAAATGTGATAGTTCTCCCCACGGTTGTGATACACATGAACAAAAAAGTAAAGATTTTTGTTACAGAGCAGACCCACAGGATGACCAGAAGAAGGTTAAAATAATTATGGGCCTTCTCTCAAACTGGCAATGCCCCAGTGATGACATCCTGTCGTGCATGAAAGTGCTGATCATGGACATGTATTATGGCGGTTTCATCGGTGATCGAGATCCCGAAGTCGTAGAAGATTGGATGCAAGATCTGCACGATATCGGGTACACTTCTGTGTGGTTCACAGCGTGTCACTTCAGTTGCATATTTAGACAACAGAGAGATTTTTAAAAAAAAAACAAGGACAATAAAAAGCATTTCCGGAGTGGCCGGAAGGCAATACATTTGAAAAAAAAATTATGCAAAGCAACACACAGCACTTGACAATGAACCTATCACACTGACAATATGTACATTTTTTTACACATGGCAATATGCATAACAATGACAATACTAACAATATGTGAGCAAATATAATAGAAGTATATGTAACCACGATAACCCTACGAATGATCATCCTTATTTCAGATATAGCTTCCCGAATATCTCATCAGAATCCCAGATACCGTACCAGTACATGAACGAATCTGACAGAATCCGCAACTGTCGTCCTGTTCGACTGTCGTTTCGTGGTTACCAAATGCGCGATGTGAGTTGAATTTTATACAACAAATCACTAACAGTAAGATGTTTATGTTATCACGTATTGTTAGTAGAATTGTAGTACAATGGGGTTACACTGCACACAGTTATGAAGAGAAACAAGGATTCTATAGAAAAAATACAAATTAGTAGAATGCATTAATATAACAAATATTTCAGGAAAAAATTGAACGAGCAAAGCGGAAACTGTCGAACATGAAAGATCTGCACAAATGGTGTTTTGTGCCACCTGCTAACCATAACGTATGTTTTGTGCTATAAGAAATCGTCTATTGCTCAGGTCAATGTTTAGGCAACTCAACGTTTAATAAATACAGCATCTATGTCAGTTGATTCTGAAAAAAATTAGCAACTAAGAATTCAACTACAAGTCAGATGCTCATTGTCAGCAAAACATGCCAGCCTCAGCAGCAAACCGTTATGTTTCCAGCCGTGGTAGTAAACGCTTCTGTTTCCCGTGAGCTTTTCAGTGACCTTTAACAGTTACTCAGTGTAAAAGGTCACTGGAAAGCTCACCGGAAACAGAACAGCTTACTACAGTTGCAAGCTGCTGATTGCAGGAAACCTCGATGCCCGACACCATTCACTATCCGACGGCAATGCACCTGGCACAGTCACATGCTAACAACAAGATCGTACATTCTCTTCGGGATAAGGTAAGGAAACGTATGAAACTCTTTTTTTTAATCTGGTGTAAGCTATTAATGCAATTGCTATTCTGTAATATACAGCGTTTTGAAACTGTTCATAAAGCAACAGCTAAAATGTACATATCCCTTGATCATCGTTTTAAATCCCTTTGTATTCGTATACAAATGTGTTATTTCACACATAAAACGTTGTGATAACCTAAGTACATACTATTACTCTAGAACGAAAAATAAGCAAGGCTTTTAGGTCCTGATAATCACCAACAATTGGCCGTGGAAATTCGGCATCGGTCTACTGCAGAGATTGTACGGAGAATACTTTGCACATATTGTCTTCTGCGGACCGTTTCAAGAGTATAATTCCACATTGGATGGTATGTGTGTATTTCATAATGATTCAAGTGATAAGAAATATTTCATTTTACAACTTTACAATAGTAGAGGTGATAATGTGCACTATGACCATGTAGTAATGATATATGATATGATATAATCTTATTGTTTATAAGGCAACCACATTTATATAGAAATTGTATGATGTTATGTAAAACTTATAATATATGCAATATAAAGCAATAAAAGAGAGAGAAAACAAAAGAAGAATAATAAATAGAATGCTTGCAGCTGATTTTCCGCCAATACAACCTGATAGCTTCAGCTACATTCACCTATCCAATAAGGAAGATAACGGAGGCATGGCCGGATATTACTGTTTGGCCAAAGTTGCAGAACTGCATCTGCAGAACGTCAAAGGTGTAACTTATTGGCTTAATGGGGGCCGGAAACGTCTGTTTTAATTTGCTTATGTGTATTCCATGAACACAAAAGTGGCGGGTCCATAAAGCACTTGTTTTGAACACATTTTGCGCGAATGAAATGGCGGCTTCTGGCCTCCTTTAATAACTGATAATCTTCCTTACTCAATATTATGCCACTTTCTACATTCCGACTCTCTTTTGACTCTCATAGGCAGTGCTTACCATTAGGGAATAATACTTTACGGCATTGAGTGTTACCCAAAATCGCAAGTACGGAACACAACCTTCTTATTGTCAGGATACTATATGATTTCGGACGATATGATTTTCAACATTTGGCATCCAAATGTGGAGTTGGACAAGGCGAATGGATATCGGCGTAACAACAAGGAGATCGGTTTCTGGTGGCCAACATCGATTGGCATTCAGGCTGCACAAACAGTAAGTGTCCGAATGAAACATGCATTTTTTTTTATGAAAAAAAGTTTTTCAGTGTATTATTGAATTGCAAGATATGATATAATAGTTAGCACAATGAACAGATTTCCATATGGACATGATAACAAGCCCAAAGGTTATTATTTTTTTCTCTACGACATACATCGGTGTGCCACGTTTCTATACATCGACAACGGGGTGGCCCTCTAGTGCAAGACGCCAGAAACGGGGTGCCTGTTGAAAACTTAGTGTTTGGTTTATGTACGGGGTGCTTCCAATGTTAAGGCATCCCAAAATGGGGTGCCTTGTAGTTCTCGAATCAATTAGCTACTGTTTTTGTAATTTATGAAATGAATACATAAGGTTATCAGGTTCATCAGGTATTAGGTTATAATGAACAAGTTATCAAATTATGCCAGTAATTTCCTGTATGTAGTATGTCTGTTTATATCTGATAAACGAGCGACGGTACATTTTATAGATTGTCGACTTAATCAGAGGAAAATACAAGGAAACGCCGTGGGTTCAACGACTGGTATTGGATTACAATAGAGGAGTAAGCGGTGTTGTATTACCAATGAGAAAAAATCTTTTGTGCTATTGTGACATTTAACTACGTTTTGCATTTACAAATACCCGACAGTCGTCACATCTTATTGCTAACAATAAGATTCTTCGCTATTACATTAACCGATTCAAAAATTTTCCATCTTTATGCCGCTTCATAAGCATGAAAGGCTGTTGTATGCCATGAAAAATCTGAACACCTTTGCAATTTGAACACATAACGAAGGAAAAAGGAATACACACATAATTTTTATTACGCTTGTGCCGCTCTTACAATTAGTGGTTCACTCAATTAGCAACAATATCGCCTACTAACAACTGAAACTCGTGCGCTGTGTGCTTCACCGCAAACATAAGAGTACGTTATTCTCGTGTTAGTATTTCTAGGCTATCTCTTTCTATTGTATTCTTCAAAATAATGTAATCGAAGTGTCTTTTATACTAGTCACGAAATATTCCGATAAGTAAGAAAACGCTGAGTGTGGTCAGTTGTTCGTAAAGAAACGTTAATTTACGTACTCAAAAAATGTTGCTGACTGTGAGCGAGAACATGTAATTGGTTGTTGCTATCGGAACAGTTTATTTTGCAATTTTGTGAGCCTAATAACAGCTCGCCGACAACGGATATTACAATGCCACCCGTCGCGAACCGGATATTCTCCGGCAAATAATGAATATCGATGGATGGGCCGTCTCTGACTGGATATATATTCCCGCTGGGAACATCACATTTGCAAGGGACCTGCTCGAGGTAAGATGGATGTACATACAATATCCACACTGTGAACAATCACAGTTATTTCAACATCTTGCGAACTGCTTCTACTTAAATTTGGACCTCTTGGCAGAGAAAGGAATACATCTTTCTTATTGTTAGGTTACTACATAATTACAGATGATATGGTTTTGAACATTTGGTATCCAAATGTTGAAACATGTGCTCATTACAAAAATGTGTGCATGAGTGTTAGTGCTTACTAACAATAAGAGTTAATTATAGCTTGTTAGGCTATGTATCGTTAGTACTGTGAGATAAGACGCTTTTGATCTCTATGAGGCAATAGGAGAGTCAAATGTGTTATATCTTAAATATACGATGATTTTAAAGATGAGCAAAGTTTTTATCTCATATTACGGTGCTGCAAAGTAAAAAGTAACAAGAAATTACGAAGAGTGAACTTTAGTTTTGTTTTTGCAAGACATCTGTACGGAAAACAAGGAATTTCGACTAGTGAAATATTGTAGAAAAGTATAGTATTCAGCTGTTCTTTGAAGCCGAACTGTTCCACGAGATCGCGATGAGCAAGATGTTCTATGCGCTACCGGTGAAGTGGTAAGTGTTATTGTTTGCTATTGGCATATCTGACTCCGTTCCGTACAAATGTCCGACTATCACTGTTTGATCATATCTTATTGTTAGGTTTCTTTCCAATTACACAAGTGTGTTTACGAATTTAAAGTTTTCGCAACGACAGTCTTGTTAACCTGTCATAAACTGTGAAACATCTTGAATGCGCTTGAAAAACTGAGTGTATAGTGACAGTCGAATATTTGTACAGAAAGGAGTCAGATATGCCAATAATACCTCTAGTTTGTTGGTTGGACTTTTGTTACGGGAAACCGTCGAACAAGAAAAACGGTACAGCTGCAGCCTTGACGTCAGTTAGCCGATAAAAACTAAAGAGTAACAAAAGAGGATAGAGTATAGAGTTTACATTTGTGCAGTATACCGATCGCTTGCAGGTTGATTTGTTTTACCAAACACGGCAGGACTGTTCAGCACTGACAAGTTTGAGAAGCACAAGTTTGACACTGACAAGACAAGTTACTGACAAGTTTGTGAGTAGTTTTCAACACAAAGAACATTTCCAGGCATGGCAAGAACCTTTGTTATTTGTGGCTGGACAAGGAACGCGATAACTGGACGTCGGCCTACTCGCCCGAAATACTCGGACTCCATCCGATGAAAATCTCGACTCTTGCGAATCCACTGAAAAAGAAAGAATTCTGTGAACACGTTGTGGATACGTTTTATAACAAGTTGTTTGCCTGACATAAACTTGTTAATCGTCTCAAAAACACGACTACACCACAATGATATTATAATAAAAACCTGTCTAGGCCTGACATAGTTTTCTTCTTTGCGCCACGCCAGTTTATGAAGCCTCCAGTCTTCCCCCACTACGTTTCACGACCGTCGGCTTAATGTACCTCATTTGCATACAATCACAAAGGAATTTTATGAATAAACACAGGATTATGCAAATATTAGACCGAAGGTCTATGAATAGCAGTAGGACGCTGTGCACCCCGTTTGTCACAATTCGACGCTGAACTTATTCCCAAAACCAATTAAGTGATGCGTCACTGGCGTTAATATCAACAATCGCGAAAGACTTGGCGATGATTGCTGTCCGAAATACATTCATATAAAGGCCCTGAGGCGTCGACTGGGAGGTTTTGCTCCATGGCTCGTTTCTGTATAAAAAGCAAAGATCTCCCTTATTCAAGGCATTTCGCTTTTCGGGTAGTCCTGAGAAGGCCAGGACGTTGTCACTTCTGTATCACCAACCTGCATCTTTTTTGTAGCATGCACAGTGTCTGATAATTGTTCTATTTCCTTCTAATATTCAATTCCACGTGTCTTAAGCATCCTCATTGCGCTTTCACTCACAGCGTTTTCGAAATTATTTATTCATCACCGGTCTAGAAAAAGCATATTTCCTTTGTGTGTTCTTCAAATTTCTTTGTATTGATATGCAAACAAGGTACACTACTATTGGAATATCTGACTCCGTTCCACACAAATATCCGACTGTTACCATATTATATGGTATCTTGCCTGTATGTTCAATTTTTTACCTTAGGGTCCGATAAGCTAATAATATGTACACCGGTGGGTA
>JACMIJ010000357.1:0-20972 GCA_014805365.1 Koerneria luziae
TCAGCGATAGGATACGCTTTTTGTAATTTCTAGTGATACATTTTTTAAACATCACAAAGCATGTGAACTCTTTCGAAGAAGAACAGCTCCAACAATTATCAAAACAAATGTACAACAAATACTAAAGTTGTTAGAAGCCTTGAAATACTTGAAATATGTGGCCTTGAAATACGTACTAATTGATTGTCACCGGCGTATGATCTGGGCTAACGTGATGTGATTTGTGTTTCATGAATGGAAAGAGTTCATTCCGAATCGACCGCGAGAATATGAGAAAGAGCCAGACGGGGACGATACACAACCATTCCATCACTGCCGGCATCACCACTCCCGAATAGAGATTCAGAATTCCCTCGTGTATGAAGTGCACACAGAACTGAGATATACTGGTTACGGTAATTGGTCATTTGCTAATTGTAAGTACAATTTCGGTAAATGTTTGCCCCTTATCAGAGGGGTTCCTTGACGGGGGTTCTTGATGTGCAGGAGCATTTTTGAGGAATCTTAAGGCCGGTGGATCTCACCTGAAACCGGCCGACTTGTTAACGTAATGTAATATAATACATACCGACGTGAAAGCGTACACCAACTGTAGAAGAAAAATGATGACAGTGGTTACGTAGAGGCCGATTTCGGCTTTTTCTGTACGACTTGAGTTTCTACGGTTGGCGATCAGCAGAGCGGCTGCCCATAGATTGAGGACAATATTCAGAAGAGTGGGGAATATCACGTCGAACACTTGCAAGTAATCGTAGATCTCAACATCCTTATTATTGGCATATCTGACTTTGTGCTGTACAAATATCTGACCGTTGCTCAACACTCAGTTTTGGAAGCGTAATCCAGTTCTTCACAGCTTTTAGTTAGCTCACAAGTTTGTGAAATGCGAAAAAGTGCGAAAAATTGGAATACTTTGGCAAATTTGTGTAATTGGAAAAAAATCTAACAATAAGAGTAAAGAGAGATGCTGTCATACAGTGACGGCATCTATCTTTGATTTACAATTATGCGTGTTATCATAGGCAAATTGGGTAGACCGGCAAAAGCAACATGCTGCGCATTATGCTTTAATTAGTACCAATGTTTTTTTTAAATATTGGCATAATAGTCTTGTCGTTTTGAGGAAAATCCATGGCATTGTAAAGTTACAACCCATACCGGACTCAATCCTTCCACAGTTGACGTGGAAATTTTCACCGTTCGCGAGACCGGGTCCGGCAGAAACCAAAGTCCGTAGATCATTACTTTTAACGCGCTCAACAGCGATAGGCCAACGACAATTGCGTACAGCCCTAGTTCATGGAAGAGAGTGATCTGAATGGTCGAATAAAGATATATTGGTTACTGATTGTTAGTACTGGCTTTACATACGATTACATTAAAAGTTACATAGAACGAAAAAAGAAATGTACTGTCAAAGATAACGAATACGTCTTGAAACTACCATAGCCTGGTAATGTCTTCGATGCATTCCGTACACCACAAATAGTTTCTTGAGTTAACGTGAATCTATTTTTACTTATCACAAAAAAACTTACATTTCTGTAGGTGACGGGATATCGAATTGCAATTAAGCGATTCAATGATAATAACGTGCTACAGTAGAGTTGTGTAGCGCCGAAGAAGAACGCGCAGACACCTGAGATTACGCGTTTACGCTACAGGTCACCTGCCTATAAGAGACGCCCAGACTCCTGTTTGAATCGCTTCGTAAAATGGATAACAAAATTGAACGTTGATTAATCTTAACGATATGATGTTGGTGATATAGCAAATGATATCCTAAAACAGAGTAAATAAGAAATCGAAAACGTTTTCAATTTGTAAGGTTCTTTCGCTCTAACAATAAGAACGAAAGAACCTGGCGCAGCAGAAAATCGAAACCTACGCTCTTGATAATTATGGGTAGCTCATACAAACAAAATCAAAGTTTCGAGAGCTAAATAGGTATGACATTATTTAGCAGTTAGTGTGTTAATGAATGTTATTATATATTACACTAAATAGCTGTTGCTACCTAATTGTAAGACCGCCTTGTTTCAAAATAAGGCCCCTTATCTTCAAATAACTATGAAAAAATTACAAATATTCCATTGACGACGATTATCCTACAGAAGTAATTTTGACGGTATTTTGAGATTCTGACGATTTGTACGTAAGTGGCGACGGCCAGTGGTAATGTTATGATGAAGAAAAAAGTTGTGAAGATGAGATATCCATAGTATGTGGGGGTGAGAGCAGAACTATACGAGTTCGTTCTGTTTATAGTGGAAGTCGTGTTGGTGACAGTTGAGGACATTGTCTAAATGCATAACAATCAGAAGATAACTGATAATTCTCAGGTACCTAAACCTGGAAAGTTTACGTAAACCTTATTGTTAGGTCCATTTTGCTGAACTTGCGGTCATTGTGTAGAAATTAGAGCCTCATGTTTTCGAAACACTAACGATGAGAAGTTTGTTGAAACTACGTATGGAACTATTGCCCACCCCCACCTCTCAGTTTTTACTAACTTGCGTTGTTGCACTAAAAAACTGTTGCTAATGCTGCAGGCCTGCCTACTTATTATCGATCTTTCTTAATGAATATAGCAAACAGTGTAATTAGATGCTAACATACGAGATACTATACATTTATAGCAAAAAGAGTCGCCTGTACATACAACAAACCTGTGTGGAAAAGCTTCCTGAGAAATGTGTCTACTTTCACATGCAGTGAAGAAGCTACTATACGGAGAGGCTTATTATTGTGTTAGACTAGGTCTGCCTTTAATTGTCGGCTTCGACCGTTGCGTCGCTCAACATCTATATAGGAATTTCGATTTACAAAGTAGTGGTTAGTAGTACACACGGGCAGCAGAGGAGCAGGATTGTATTATATGTATTGAGATCAGTTGTAAACTTGAGTTGTTTGTGTCGACAGTGAGGACGAGAGAAAGAAGAGAAAGTTTTTATTATCTTCTAGACGTCGCTAATACGGTATAGGCCGCTATAGGCCTGATAATCCTGAGTACGAGATGCACGTCGTTTTTTCACAGAGAGTGAGAATACAACTGTCTGGTGTTCCTCGGCGATTGGTAGTGACAGTTTCACGAAAAGTAGTCGGTCCGTGTGAATGCTTGAGCAATTCCGAACTTATAATAATATGCTCCACAATGTCCTGGCCCTCTCAGGACTTCCGCGGGCGAAATGCCTTGAAAACGGACGTTGCTTTTGCTGTCCCACTTCACAACAGGATCCTTAACATTGGAAAGTCAGCATAAACTAATACATATTACCCCCTTTTGGGGTTGGGCCGTTTCTCACTGGCAGTGACATACATATTTTTTTTTGTTAGACGGCTATTCTAACAGAGTTAATTATTACTACTCCTTACCTCCAATAATTGCGAAGTTCACGTAGGATTTTGAGGTGTGTTATCGTAAGTATCGATAGGCGTAACATAAGGCGATGCCATTCTGAGGAATGGGAATAGATCACGACGAATGGTGGGAGAGAAGAAAAGGAACAGCCAGACGGGGAGGATACACAGTAGTTCACTCACAGCTGGCATAACCAGTCCCGAGTAGAAATGGATCATTCCTTCTTGGAAGATCAGCACGAAGAACTGAACACTATGTATTTGTTTATTTATAATGAATATAACTATTGTACTATTGAATCTAATTGCATGTAAGTTGAAGGTGGAACTGAGATTGTTTTTCTAAAGAATAACAGCAAGCTTTGCTACGTCGGACCCAACTGTTCTAGAGAGAGAGAGAGAGTGGTAAAGTAAGTGTTTGCGTTTGTGAAAGAGGGGTAAAGCACAAAAAATTTCAAATACGAGAGGTACAAGATCCTTTCGGTGCTCAAAATGAGGTGTAAAAGTGGGAGCCTGCTTCATGGAAACGGTGGTATGACAAGCAGATTCTCCAATGCATAATATCCCTGTTATTTACTGTGTTTTCTTAAATCTTCTAGTCATTGCATAAGAAAATTGTGCACTGACCGCGCTAACGGCATAAAGCAGTTGGAGGAGAAAAATGACGGTTGTTGTAACGTATAAACCACGTTCGGCATCAGTAATGTGTTGATTTTCCTTTCGATTAAGAATCAATAATAAGCCGATCCAGATGTTGAACGTGACATTGAGTACGGTAGGAATGATCACGTTCAGCACTTGCAGATATTCGTAAACCTAAACGGAGCAATTTGATGCTGACGACAATAACGTTCAAAGCCTTCAGTCAGCTCGTTTTGCTTTGTTTCCAGTGAGAGGCGTTCCAGTCGTTCATTATCTCATTGAGAGTGCCTCTTATGCACCCTCTTCTTGCTTTTCTGTATTCACTTGTAAGCAAAGACATTTGTTCCTTATCGATTATAATCAACATTTGATATTTATCGATTTATTCGACTCGACTAACAACTAACGACTAACAATTCGACTAACATCGACTAACAATAAGATATTTCTTCTTTATCGATTTTGATTGCCTTGATGGTTAGACCACTACTACATAGCCCGACCCCAGAGAGATGGCGTCCCGGTGAGGCGGTACGTCGCGGAGGGCGAACCTAGGTTAGCGGGATGCGTTCGTTTCGAGAGTAGCGCATCATACCAGTTACGGAGTGAGTGAGACCGCTCTATGCACACGAATGAATGACTACACCATTGGATTTTATCTAATTTTATATGATAATATAGCAAACTGACGGGGCTTGCATTCTCGACGAATGTGGAGAAGATGAATGTTTCCGTTGCCGGATCGGGAACGTATTCAGCGCCATATACAACGCTTTTAGCCGAACTCATGAATGAGAGGGCGGCCGCCAGTGCAAACAGGCCCATCTCGTGCTCGATCTTGATCTGCAATTGAGCTGTTTTTGCCACTCACGTCTTGCTGAGCCTGTGTAGCTTCCGATAATCCTAAATTTGCGTATCTCTCTGTCTTAAAGAGTGAATGCCTTTGTAATGGTATGCAAATTAGGTACTGTAGTCTACAGTAGTCGACCGGCGGAAGAATTATGCTCTGTTACTTGAGTTTTCGAAACTATTTGTATTTGTTTTCCTTACAAGAAGTGATTTTTTTTTTTAGAATTTCCTATGCACGGTAAAAGAGAAAAAACATGCCAATGCTTATTGCCTCAAGGCTTTTCAAATTTTTTCCTTTAAAGGTACAAATGAAGTTTCCAAATTTCCCATTCTTATACAGACATTTTAGCTTTTCGAACATTCTCGCAATTGTCATTTGCCCAAAACTTTTGTTTATTTGTTAGGTTGTCTGACCTTTCGATAATGGTCTGGATGATGTATAGCTAAGAGTCGGTTGAATGACAGCAGGGTGGAGCAGTACAACTGCATACCGGCCGAGAAAAAAGTTATGCAACCTCAAAGAATAATGACTAACAATAAGATAAATCTATAAAAGTTTGGAAGTTTATATCTATGTAATTAACTTGTCTGCTCCCCCATTACATAGGAAAGTGTAGGACTTTCTGAACCTCTAATTTGTTTTTTCTCGTCTTACAATTAGTACTTTTTTTATTATTTAGATGGTTGTAAACAGATGAAAAAAATTCAGTAATGCACATGAACAAAAAATTGATAACAGGTGTTTTGTGAAGAAAGCAAAGAACAAGACTACAACAAACCATTAATTTAAACGTACTTATTAGGTTAGGCCAGAAGCCAACTCGTATGCTGATAAAGAATGCATAACAGGATTTCATGTTGATAAGCCGTAGCGTTAGCAAGTACGCTACGTAGGAGACGATATCCTGGATATACCGTTATTTATTTGGAAAGAATGAAACTCTGATAGCGCATAACTGATTTGATACAATGTAATATGTATGTCTGCCTACAACAAGCTCTATGACAATCGAAGAAACTCACAAATACTCCATTAATAACAATAATTCGGCAGAAATAGTTCTTCCTGTACTTGGAAATGTTGATGAGTCGAATATAAGTAGCAATGGCAACGGGCAGTGTCAGAACGGCCATACCAAGAGTGAAGGCAAAGTAGTAATAGTACGAAGGTGACAGCACTTGAGCGAATCCATTTGCTGCTGTGGTTTCGGACATTAAAGATATAATGTCTTTTCTTACAATTAGCCTTTTACGAGCATGTTTCTTGTCGTTCTGAAAACATACACTAATTGTAAGATTTAGAAAAAAAAGTTAACAATGTAGAGTGTTTATTGTGCATATTTGTTTATCATGAAAAGGAAATGAGAGCAGCAACTAGTTACAATAACCTCGTACAATAATAATACGGAGTGGTAAATGATCAACGGTTTTATCTCTAGTTTTGCAAGAAAAGCATTAATTAATAAGTTTTGCTAATGATCGGGAAAATGATAGCGAGACGGAAACCAAGACGGAACTATGCTCACTGCGGAAAGAAACAACTATAATAAAATACATGGTGGTATGAAATGTTCAGGTCCGAGACAGCAACACACCTGTTATTTGCAAACTGCGCCAGTATTTACTTCCTATTAGGCACATTCTTCGTATTGCCGTTTGTGGTGTGTCATACTGTGCATACAACAAGCTAGACATAACTATAAATACAGTAGTTGCTGCAAAAATCAAAACATGAGATACCTAAGGCATTTTTTCTTTATTTTATGGACCTTCAGACGTCCAAAGTCCAAATAAAAGCAAGGAAACTAAAATTTCCGGAGAAACACTAATTTGGGGTATCTAGTAAAAGTATAGTTATGGATGAGGGTAGCATAATGTTGGGTAAACCGCAGACTTAAAAATTGAATGAAATGCAAATGTACACAGCAGTTTTCCACACATTCAATAATGTTTCTGTTCTTGAATGAGAATAAAGAGTAAATTGTCAATGTTTTCTATGGGTGAAGGTAATTTCTGAAAGCGAAAGGTTTAAACTTGCGCTTGATACCATTCACTGCATCAATCTAGCGTTTGTTAATATCTTGTATTCCTGTGTGCGCAATATTATGTTTAAAGACAGAAAACTACAAGGCTTACAGTAACCTATCAATTCTAGTGCACTACAGACGGACGACGAAATTTGTAAAATTGTCACTAAAGTTGTACACAATTATTCCATATTTTAAACTTTTTTATTATTTTGTATTTTACAGCTTAGTTAAGGGTGTGTGGTTGTTTCTGAGCCAACCGTATTGTTATTTACCTTCAGATGTCGGTTGCCAAGAGGAAGCTGAAGCGAAATCGGGACGGAGAAGGCGAGGAAAAGAAGGCCAAGGTTTGACACTTTGTGATTACTTTATGACTGTTTGTTTAGATTCCTTTACATTTTCTTGACATTGAGAACGTTCACAATTGTTTATATTAATTTCGTGACCTCACGTAGAGAGCAATACGGTAGCTTATTTATGTTTTTTTGCAGTTTATTAATTTTATTTACTGAAGTTTTCATATCCGTTATTTGTCTTCTTTAGGTAGTTGTTCTGGAGAAGGATTCGGACGAGTATGGCAATCAAGCCGAGGGTTCGAATGCTTTGGTCGTCGATAAAACGAAAAAGGAGAAGAAGACAGAAACCGTGACCAAGACAACAAAGAACAAGCAGGACATGAGAAAAAAGAAGGAAGAGAAGATCTCCAAGTCGAAAAGACGGAAACTCGCATCTATCGTCGAACGCAAGAAGAAGAAAGAAACGGTAACTTTATATCTGTACAAGAAAACTAGCTTTGTGTTTGTTCTTTGCCATGAAAATTGATAGTTTTATTTAAAAAAACATGTAAGGTAATTTTTGTTGTTTTCTGTATACTGCGTATGACGCCCAAGCTTTTCTCTTCTCACAATCAGTGCTGAACAGTCTTTCCGTTCGGTAGTACTATTGTTACGGGCAATTGTCATACAAAAAAATGGTGGGACTGAGTTTTTTTTTTTCGATGATAGTCCGACAGTTAGCCGAGAAGAGCCGGCAACATTCACGAGATACACGGTAACAGTCCTTCCGAAAACGTTAGGACTGTTCAGCACTCACTTGATGATTACTCTAATTCATAAACAAAAAAGTTTCGTAGTCTGTAATTCGTTAAAAAATTCCTTTCTGCTCTCTTGTATAATTATTATTGTGTTTCCTTTAGCAAGAAGATCTGCTCGCGCAACTCAGCCAATATCGCCTGGATCCGGTCAAATTGGGTACTCTCCAATCGACGGCACATCGACAAGACAAAGTGAAGAAAGACAGGTGCGTGCAAGTTCCTTAATACCTGTATACTGTTGTGTCCTACAGCTTACAATGTTTATACGCGTTTCATTGGTTTTCTCTATGGCGTAATTCCGACATAGAGAACGAGTCCTACAGCTTTATTTGTTTTAATTGTTTTTCTATTGATTTTTGCTTATTCATGTTACTTCCTATTATAATAAGAGCTAAGGTTTTTGTCTGTCTGTCGATGGTTACTGTAGGTATACTGTAGCGCGTAGTGCGTAGTACCACATGCTTCTAGTGTTTACTACCACAACGGTACGCTTCTAATTTAACTATTTGTTAAAGGACGGTAGATGTGAAGGATGACTCGATACAAGTTCATCCAGTGAAGCTAAAACTGCATGAAACGATACATAACAAAGAACGGAAACAGGAGAATTACTATTCGACGGACAGTGGAGAAGACGACGAGGTATTTGAGGAATAATGGAATGCTTTGTTTCGTAGCAAGGTTGGCTCAATTGGGTATGTGGAAACAGTAGTCGTAATGTCCTAAGTTCGAAACCATCCTACCACACCTTGAACGATGGGTTATGACGGTAACGACCCATTACCGGTCAGAGCTTGCTTAGCAGTGTCCCAGAAACTTCCTGTTGATGATAGGTCTTGTTGTTGTAAGATTTTGTATGCAGATTATGTTTCTATTGTAATGAATTACTCGATATTGTTACCTTCAGCTTCCTATGCTTGCTTTGCTATGTTTAGGAAGAAGTTGCGGAAGTATCAGAAGTGAAAGAGGAAGCAGAAGAAGAGGAGGAACACAGTGAGGAGGTGAGTTGTGTTGGTGACAACTAGGAGCTTTTCGGGTTTTTGATGACGTTTATGCAATGCCTATATTAAGGAAGCTATAATACGTTTCGCAATATAAGGAATGTTACTTGGTGGCATTTCGGAAAAGCAATAAATTAAGACAACCGTTTAGACGTTTACCTATTGTTTGTCCCGTCGATTTCATTGTTTGTCGTACAGTATTCCTTGTACAGCACTGGCGCTTCTCCTTTTTAATATATGTTATTCCAGCACAGATAAGCTTCCAAACACCAAAGTTGTACAATTATAATAAGAATACTGTGTAAAAGAGAAGATCGTTGAAAATGATCCTTATGCACAGGCGACAACTTCGGCGGAGACGGGTTGTCCGATGGAGGAAACCGTGGAAGAGGAGGAGGAGGCCGCCAACAAGGTGAGCTATGACGGTCAACTCGTCTTCTTGTTTGATCTCTCTTTGTTCGAACTTTGAAAGTAATTGAGTTGCTGAATGGAATGCGTAATTTTGTAGTTGGTGAAGTTTTGGGCTTGTCTTTCTTGAGCTTCTCAAGTGAAAGCATTTCTTCTCCTTTGTAGTGAATTTCTTAAGGTTCCTGCGCAATCTTCGTTGTCTGAAGTAACGCCGTCAAGCAAAGATGAAGCGAATGCGAAGAAATCAACGAAGAAGGATACGGTAAAGGAAGCAGAGAAGAAGAAGGAGCCGCCCGTCAATGAGGTTGTCGCATTCAAGCGGATACCGGTCATTGTTGCCAGGGAGAAGTCGATACAGGTAAGGACGGGAAATTGTTTCTGTATGCAAGTTACATTTTTTTTAAATTTTGTATAAGAATTAAAATGAGATGCTTTTGCGAATTTAGTTCATTTTTTTGGCGATGAGGTGTTTTTTTTACATTGGGTTAGGAAAACGGGATCATACGGTGTGGTTTTTGGTTACAGCAGGTTTTCACACGAAATTAGATGTATTGGGTTTGATTTTCATGTACTGCTATAAACCGTTGTCAGTTCTTCAGGCACAACGCGAGAAGCTGCCGATATTCGCCGAAGAACAGGCGATCGTCGAAGCAGTCAATGAGAATACGGTAGGTTACCGGAGGCGTTGTAGGACTCACTGTTTCGAAATATATATATTTTTTAAGCGTGCCAAAAAAGCCATACTCGGACTGCCTAGATGGTGTGCCCAAGCGCACATTTCAAACGTACGAATAGCAGTAATATGTGCCTACACAATGTCCTTTTTATGAATATCGTGGATATCTGTGCAATAATTTGTACAAACGTTTGCGAAGTGCGAACTGTATTCTACCAGTACGAAAAAGTTGACAGGTTTATGTTTGATCTATAAGATGGTGCTTGCAGGGCATTGTCGTATGTGGTGAGACGGGTTCGGGAAAGACGACACAGATACCGCAAATGCTGTACGAGGTACGAGTGACGTCATTGTATTTCGCTCTTTCTTGAGACAGCATGTTGCTCATTGTCAGGAATGTTGCTCCTCTAGCCAAGACAGCTGAAGAAGCTTACATATAATATAACACGCGTTTGTAAAGTTAACACATTTGATGTGTATTTTTGTAAATTTTGTCATTATCATAGATTATGATCAACTACCTTGAAAATAAACATTATCATGGACATATTTTTTTTGCAGGCCGGCTACACCTCCGAGGGAATGTTGATTGGAGTGACGGAACCGCGTCGAGTGGCCGCAATCAGCATGGCGAAGAGGGTCGGCGAGGAGTTGGGGGACCGGGATATCGCATCTTATCAGGTTAGCTTTTATTCGAACACATGGCTTAGATTGCTCTCAAGATAAGCGCTGTCGTATCACATCATCACGGTTTTTCAGAAAAAAACCTTTCCTAATGTGCAATATCATTAAGTTTTGTTTGTGTATTAACTCGTGTTTGTGTAGCGTTCAGACAATGTTTTACTACTTTCAAGGCTGCATTTCTTTTGTCATACCATACTTTATAATAAGGATCTATCTAGTTTTTGAATAACGAAATTGTGATGCGATTGAACTAATGGAATGTTGTTTTTCTTGCAGTTAGTTGAGCGGTATCGCTGTCAAACATGTAGCTGTTATAGATTCGATACGAAGGAAATCGTAACGAGAAGACGAAGATTTTGTTCATGACGGATGGTGTGTTGATGAAGGAGATGGCAACCGACATCATGCTTAAAAAGTACGGTAGTTTTGGTTTGTTATTGGTTTTGTTTACTTAGAGTTGTTTTGTGTTCAGTTTTCTGTTTCGTACTTGCCGTTACTTTGAAGTAGGGGTTTGACAGTTGCTTTGGGGAAATTAGAGACATTCTGGATCAACGCATTTCTTTTGATAGGATTTAGCACAGTGCTATGGAAACCTTTTCCGAGTGTAGGGCTAGCCCTATAACAAACATTACAAGCAGTTGAAACTGTTGTTTGTTTCATGTTTCGGTAAACGAACTGCTCATGAAGAGCATTCGCTGTTCGTTTTGTTAAAATTAGTGTGTTGTTAAATTAGTACTTTTGTTACTTCGATTTCATTAGAAGAACCGGCGAACAAGACTTATGGATTTTTGAATGAAATCAGCCGAGTCTCATACACCAACTTAATACGTGTACATGTTGAAAGCATACATCGACGTGCCACGTTTTTATATTTCGAAAACAAGGTGACCCTCTAGTGTAAGACGCCAGAAACTGGGTGTCTATTGAAAATATTGTCTCACAAACAGGGTGCTTCCTTAGTTAAGGTATCCCAAAACGGGGTGCCCCCGGCATTATTAATTATTAATAAAGTTATTGTCAATGTGTGGTTGAAAGTGTTTTCTTTTTAGGTATTCGGTGATTATCATTGATGAGGCTCACGAACGCAGCATGTACAGCGATGTCCTGATCGGACTATTGTCGAGGTTCCTTGTTACGCTTATAAATATTAAAATTATTTTCCATTTTTGTTATTGTTGAATTAACGATGTTGAACTTTGATATGCTAATGGTCATGGGTTCAAACTTTTTAAACTCTATGTGTAAGGTCACTGTTTTGTTCTGTTTCGAAGTAAGTTGCTTAACAATAAGTCTGGAATGAGGGTCTACCTAATTTGAAGAGGAATCTAACAGTGCTGGCTTTTTTCCAGAATAGCACCGGCTCGCGCAAAGACTGCTCGTCCATTGAAGTTGATCATCATGAGTGCCACTCTGAGATTGGACGACTTCATTCACAAGAAGTACGGTGTTTGTAATGTTCAAGGACATTTATTATACATACAATTCTTATGATATGAGTTTATTTTCTGCCGTGATAGTAGTCAACTATTAGCATGCATTGAATGACTACTTCTATGCAGCAGCGATATGTTATATTGGAAGCGTTGTTTATGATTTTCAGTTACATTTGGCCTACCATTCTATAGATATTGCACTTTATCAAACAGAGCTTGTAATATAAGCTGATCTAGTCAGTAGGCTGTATGCTATAATAACTTTGGTTCGTTTGCTGACAATGAGCTGATTACGATGACGGATCGTTTTTGTTTTTCCAGGTTTTCGTAAGGTACACACATAACAATAAGATGGTCTATTTAGGTTGTTCCCGATCTCGCCTCCGTTCGTGTTCAAAGCGGACTCCCGTCAGTTTCCGGTCACCGTCCACTTTGACCGTCGGACTCCCGACAACTTCATGAATGCCTGCTTCAGAAAGGTAAAGTTTATCATACATTGACAACAACGTTATTGATAACCATGGGAAATCCCGTTTTGTGTTATCTTAATATTGGAAGGACCCCGTTTGTGGACCCATGTTGCCAATAGGCATCCCGTTTCTGGTATCTTGCATTATAGGGTCGCCCCTTTTTCAAAATATGGAAACGTAATATGCCTATGTATGAAGTTTATCGTTTGCCTTGTACAATTATCCAGCGATATTGATGCAAATTATTCGGTGGTGCTATGAAATCACACTAGCCAACCACCAGGAGGAATGATAAGTAATGATCCTGTTGTTCAGTCATGTCGGATCCACGAAACACTGCCGGATGGTGGAATACTCATATTTGTCCCCGGTCAGAGAGATGTGCAAGTACTCATCCAGAAGCTGGCCAGTCGATATCCGGTTAGTTATTTTTATGAAATGGATTTGGTTATGTTAACGGTTTGTTATCAAATTGTGTGGATCATGTATTGTTAGAACATTTGCTGGCCTGCTATTACATTACTTAGATTGTGTGTTTACACGTTTACGTTTCGATGTGCATTGAAAAGCATACGATTACTTTGCGGTCACTGGGTGTTGAATGTTTTCAGAATACGCGTAAATCTTATAGCTAGCGCTATGCTTATTATTATGATATTTAATGTTTTTAAAAAAAAAAATCTTGTTGAAGATTCGTTATGAAAAGATGAAAGACGGCGAGGAGCTGATCAGAGGTGGCAAGAAATGGAAGAAGAAGCGATTGGAGGAAGCGGCTAAGAAGACGTTGGAGGTGGGTATTTTGTAACGATAGTTGGCAGTTCTTGTTGTAAGTTACAGTCTGTAACGCTCTATGTGATTGCTACTTTAGTTTACGTTACTTTTATTATACACAGTTTAACGTTATTTTTGTAAGATTTAAGTTAGGATAATTTTGTAGGACTTCTCGGCAACAGATCGTGAGCGTATCGAGCGGCAGAATGCACCATCAGGATCGGGGGGTCGAATGGACGAATACGAGGATGGACCGGATATGTGGGATGGAGATGGGGATGAGGACGAAGAGGAGGACGAGTTTGTAAGCAGTTACTTTTATTTTTACAAAATTATTGTATAATAGAAGGCTAATATGTAGTTAAAATAGTGCGCATGCATTGACATGTAACGTTTCAATATTTCGAAAACGGGGTGAACCTTTAGTGTGATACGGCTAGAAACGGGGTGTACATTGAAAACTTAGGGTGTTTCCGACGTTAAGGTATCCGAAAACGGGGCGCCTCAGCGTAATCAATAGCATTGTTGTCGATGTATGTATGCAAGCCATAGAGTGTGTTGAAAGGATTAAGGATTTAGTTGTCGGGAAGACAACCGTGATAGCCAAAGAGGGTATCACTCATGTATGCAGATCGTATACATATGGAACGATAGAACATGTTACACATACCGTAACCCGTTCTTTCAGTCTGAGATGGCCGCACCTCCTCCAGACTGCGCTCCGCTCTACTGTCTTCCACTGTATTCCCTGCTCTCGTCGGAGCATCAAAGACGAGTCTTTGAACCACCACCGGAGGGTGCCAGGTGAGGGAATCATGCGATCTTTTGGTTATACTATAAAAGTACACCTGATTTGGCACTTGCTTATTTATAATATTATTGTTAAAAAACAGTAATAAACATCAAATTTATGTTTTCAATGCAGACTGGATTAATACGCTTTGATCACTTTTTGTTCACACGGATCGCACGTTAACGTTTGTCATTTACAGGTTATGCGTGATCGCAACCAATGTAGCCGAGACTTCGCTGACCATCCCCGGTATCAAATACGTCGTCGACAGTGGATTCGAGAAACGGTTGGGCAACTTATATTAATACTTTGACCTGTTACGTTTCTATGTGTTGAACATGGGTTTGTAGTGTAATACCCCAGGAATGTCAAGGTATCCCAAAACGGGGTGCCTAGCGTTAGCAATAACGTTGTTTTCGATGTATGCTGATATTCTTGCAATATTGTCAGTTTTTTGCAGTTCTAATGGTAAGAAAATGTGTTAATTGCTCCAAAGGGAAATGTGCTGTCTGTTCTGTGCAATGTTCAGTTTTGAAGTGGTGTGTGACTGTTTTTGTAGTTAGTATCATAGGTCGGTTGCTGACAGTGTTATAACACTACTTTATTTTGCCCTCTGCCACTTACTGTTAGGCACGGTCGGTGATACCCCCCGAGATACAGTGTTGTAAATATAAATAAACAATTATAGTAACAAATTTAATATTGGAATGCCTATTTTATCAGAAATGGATAATGTCTAATGTGCACTGTCTGTTCCAGTCGTCGTTTCGATGCGGTTACTGGAGTTTCACAGTTCATCGTGGCGAGGATCAGCCAGGCGTCGGCTGACCAGAGAGCGGGCCGAGCTGGACGAACCGGACCCGGACACGCATACAGGTGGGAACCGGCCGGGCATCGGGCCATATATGTACACTATGCTAGCCAGTGTTTCCTTTCGAACCAAGATACTGATGAAGTAACTTCAAATTAGACATCTGCGTTAGAATACGGTCAAACAGGCAAATGCAATAACTAATTGTAAGAGTTCATTTATGATTCGTATAAGTTGTCGGAATGTTTTACTGTTACATTTTTTGTTATATTTTCAACAAAATATTTTAGTATTTGCAAAATTTTAATAAGTGTATATGGTAATCTCAATTAAATTATTGGGTTTTCCATGACCCACGTGTAAATGTGTCCGTTCAGATTGTATTCCTCGGCGGTGTTCACGGATTTCGCCAAGTTCTCTCGACCGGAGATCATGGACAAACCGGTCGACCAACTCGTCCTTCATCTTAAATCGATGAACATTGTCAAGGTCAGTGCATGAGATCATGATCTCACACAACTATGTTTGTACCAAAATTTGGAATTGTCAGCTATCATGCGGTTTAGCAGCATTGTCTCAGCTGTTCTTTGCATATTTCATGAGTGGGAGTTTTGTTTTTATCCTCTTTTTCATGTGTGCTATCTTGCTTGGATTCTATAAGAGATAGTTTTTTGTCTTTCAGGTTGTGAACTTTCCATTCCCGTCAGCACCCCCGGAGGAATCATTGGCGGTGGCCGAGCAACGGTTGATCCGCTTAGGGGCTCTCGCCACGACCACTCGAAATGGAAAGGTACGGTAGGAATGGGCAGTTTGTGATTTGCATGAGTGTTTTGGACTGTCTTCCAACCTCGCAAAATAATCTGTTCAACGCCAAGGAAATACGCACCTAATTTGAGTGGTTTTGGAGTGTATTTTTTCGTGAGTAATAGAAAATACCGTAATCTTAGCGATTTCTCATTCCAGTAACATTTGTCGATTTTTTAGACAGAGGCCCGGATCACCTCACTCGGACGTACGCTGACCGTGTTCCCCTTGGCACCGGCCTATGCCAAAGTGTTGGCACTCGCCAATCAGCATGATCTACTACCGTATGCCATACAACTCATCGCCACCTTGTCAGGTATACTGTAGCTCCATGTTCAACACTTAGTTTACGCTAATTGTTTGAATGAGCCTCTTCTGTTAGTACGATGTTTCACTATGCATATATGGTTGTTCGAGTAGAAATGATCGGCAATTAAGTCCTGGTCTGCTTTTTTGTGCTATTGGAATTTGTTGTGTTTACAAATAAGCTTAATTGTGAGTTTGATTAAGTTTACAATTAATTGAGTTTACAATTACAATCAATTAATTTATTTGATAGATGTATCAATATTTTATGTTTTTTTAGTCCGTGAGCCTCTTGTGAACGTCGCATCGCTACGGGGATCGAATGATGAGGAGACGAAACAGTTGATGACTGATGTTTGTTTTTGACTTTGGAAAATAGAGTTTTAAGATGATGCTTATAATTTACTTACTTGTAGTGACTACCGCATGTTACAGTACCCAACCAGAAGGTGCAAAGTAAGACCTTCTTCTATATGACAATATTTCCTGCTCTTATTTTTTACATGTCATAAGAAGTCTGGCTAGTGTTTTTCGTGATGCGGTTTTTTTACCGATTATTTACAGATTCTGAAGTTGCGTCGCTCATGGTGCGGTCAGGGCGCGGCACGACAACTGGGCGATCTCATCGTGCTCATGAGGGCCGTCACCGCAGCTGAGGAGAAAAACGTAAGGAACATGATCTGACGGATTAAAAACGTGAAATATGTACACGTTTGTGTTTTGTATGTAGTTGTTTCTGTTCTGCCTTTTTTACTCGTTTACTCGTCCAATAGAGTGAACCACTCCTAAAATTTATTATCAGTCGCTGTGAGTATTTTAGCGTTTAAGGTATGCAGTGAAACATGCATGCGACGATAGAAATATTATACTTACAATCTGGGCGTTTTGTGTTAATTGACAGTCAGCTGTTGTCAGTCTTCTCTTGTTTCTTATTTATGGTAGTTACGAAAATTGTCAAACGGCAAGTCGGAAATTAAGTGTTAAAAAAAAGCAAATATGCCAAAGAACAAAAATAAGCAGCTGGTGGTTACTGACTGTCATCAGGCATGAGTTCGGTACTGCGGAGATTCCCTCCTCTTCAAACTTTCGACAAACGTCTGTGAAGCCAGCTCCATAAGCTTATGGAGTCTAATATTTAAACAGTTAATTATTACACATACGAAGGAGTCCACTTGACGCTTTATTTTAGTTGAATACGGTGGAATGTGAGAAGATTGGCGTGCGCACGAAGGCCATGCTCGAGGTTTTTTTTTCATCTTCTTTTAAAACAAAGCTACACGTTTCCTTTTCCAAAAAAAACGTTACACTACCAAGAAAATGAGATTTATCTTGAATAAAGCCCCTTAGTAAACGTTGTTTTTGTAGGTGCGAAAGTTGCGAATGCAGCTAACGAACGTGGTGAACACGTCGTTCTCATCGCAGGCGGATGTGGTGTGCGAACAGCAGCTCGGTGCGCCGAGTGCACCCACGGCTACGCTACTCAGGTTTCTATTGATTTTGTGTTTATCCTTTAGCAGTGTTTTATAATAGTAACTGATTAGAGTTTTGTTATTATATTATATGCCGTCTCTTTTTGCACGTTGAATTGGTCTAGAACACGAATTGGAAGTAGCAAAAGTCGAACTGTTGAGACAATGGATGATAAAAACCAGAATTTATCCATTGCGCTATGGTTGTCACTGTTTTGTTTTCAGACAGATGATGGTGTGTGCACTGGGTGATCGAATAGCGAAAAGAGTAGATCGGGCCGTGACGGAAGAGACCATCCCCAGAGGAGCGTACCGTACACAAACACTCGAGGTGGGCGGGGCTTACGCATAGTGTCATTTCTTATGTCTTTTTACAAAGTTGGAAATACTTTGTTTTGTTAATAGTGTTTGATATTTAAAGGGAATGGTTATCGGAATGAAGGTTTTCTTTCAGGAATACGTGTACATTGATCCCTGCTCTATGATGTTTTCAGAGGAACCGGACTACGTTCTCTATCAGGAGATTGTGCAGGTATGGAAGGTTCTCGGCCATATAATATCCACACTGTCACACGGTGTGCCTGTTGAAAACAGGTTGACAAATGGGGTGCTTCTAATCACAGAAAAAAGGGTCCGGACATGTCGGCAGCACCTCCCGCTAGACCTAAGCGCACCTGCCGCCGAAGGCGACAAACGTTAGCGAAATGGTCGTCCGAGCTCACTCGGACGAAGTGAAATGATGAGTAAATTACTTTTCGGTAGCAGTTTTCCATATTTAAGCTACATTTTCCATATTTAAGCATCTTTAAGATCATAGCAAGCGTTTTATTCTTGTTCTTGATTGCGCACCTCCCGCTGGAGCCTTCCGCACCTCCCGCTGACCCCTCTTGTCCGGACACCTTTTTTCCTATGCTTCTAATGTTGAGGTATCTCAAAACGGGGCTCTCCTGTGCTATCAATAACCTTGTTGTCGATCTGTCAATCACAGTTATTTTAGCATCCTGAGAAATGTTTCTATGGCAATTTTAACCTTCTGGAGTGTTCGCAATACACAATTTGAGACATCCTGTACCTTAACGAACCACCTGGCAAATTTATTTGTTTCATGGTCTGAGAACATGGAAAGATGTGCTTCTTCAGATCTCGGACAAGAAGTGCATGCAGACGGTGATGTGCGTGGAAGAGGAATGGCTGACCAAACTGGCCGAACCATTTTGCACTTTCGGTGAACCAGAGAAGGATGAGATACCCAGGTATTGGCATACGCCGACATCCTTTCGTTTTTGTAAGCGGGTGACCCTTTAGTGCAAGACGCTAGAAATAGAGTGTATATTGAAAATTTAGGCTCACATAAAGGGGTGCTTCTACTGTTAAGGTATCCTAAAAACGAAATGCCTCATCGTTCTCAACAACATTGTTATGATGGGAATGGCTGCTTCGTGTTATAGAATAGTCACAAATTAGCTGTACGTTATGTGCTTTGCATGGTTGTTATATGATATTGGTACAGAATGACATTGATAAGACAAACATGTTAAAGTGTATGGCACCTTTTCGTTACTTGTTTCTAATGTTATCACGTTTCCATTTATTCTAATGGTGTTTTGGAACTGGTATTACTATTATTATAATACGTGCGTGTTTATGAATTGCATCAAGCTGAAGCATTTGTCTTTCAGATACGACGCCTCTCGTGATATAATGTGTGTGTCCGTGCCGGCCTTCTTCGGTCCTCTTCGATGGTCGCTCGGAAAGGTAGACCGACCCATCAAGGAAGACATCATGCTCTATCGACACTTTGCGAGGGTGTTCCTGGCCGGGGAGGTACGTTACGGCTTGTTTTTTTTTCGCATCGCAAGTTGTAAATGCATTGCATACCATACATCGACATATCACGTTCCCATATTTCGGAAACGGGGTAAAATGTAAGACGTAAAAGAAATATAATGTAAGACGCCAGGAGGGGGGACGAAACCGTGAGTCATCGGAGGCTGTTATGTTTGTACATTGCAAAAAAAGAGTTCAATAATCTTTCCAGCTTACAGTGATGTTTTGAAGTTGATTTGTCGAATAGCTTTCACAAAAGGAGTAAGCTGTTGTCATAATACTATAATATAATACTTTACTAACCCTATAACAATATGTAGTAATAAATTTCAACGCAAAATACAACAGGTGATGTGTTCGCTGGCCGAGTGGACGCCGAAGTTGTTGGCTCCGCCCACAACGATGATCCGCACCTGGGCGAAGCTGCAGCCGAGATGCGAACAACTACTGAATGCACTCATCGAGAAGGATGTAAGCGAAATGTGCCCCGGGGTGCTTTTGTATTTAGGTATTTATACAGTGTAGGGTATTGAGTGGTTATATTGTTTGATACGAGTAATTGCTAAACGCGTTCGACAAGAATGCAAACAAGTTAATGCTATGTCTCGGCGAGCTTTGGAACGGGTTTTTTTGAATAAGGGAAGTGTGCCCCAGAGTGCTTTTGTACTGGGTATTGACTATTAATGGGAAAGTTTTTCCCGTAATTAGACGGGTTCTTGATGTGCCAGGAACACTGGGATATTTGATGGGCAGTGGATCCTACCCGAACCCATCCCCGATAGCATGGTTACCACCACTACCATATAATCCTACTCCGAGGATAGTGTCCTGGTGTTGGCTATTGTGAACACCAGCTGCTGTAGTAAACTCCTCTGTTTCCTGTGAGCTTACCAGTGACCTTTTACACCGAGTCACGGTCACTGGAAAGCTCACTGAAACTCGCAGGAAACAGAGGAGTTTACTACCGCACCAGGGCGCCATCTTGGTTATATTGTTTGATACGAACAAGGATGCAAACAAGTTACAGTTAGGTTCGGGCGAGCACGATATCGTTATTCTTCTTCTTCCTTGCCCCATTTCCATTCTCTGATTTCAGGCTCATTCTCGTGCTGCCCTGGAGGCTCAATGGGAGGAGAATCCGGACTATCTGATGGAGGAATACTTGATGTGGCTGCCCGAGAAACTCCATCCATCGGTGCAGTTGAATTGGCCGCCGTCCAAGGAACAACTGGTGAGGAAACACACGTAAGCGAGAAGAACGTGCTGGAGATAGCGTTGTTTGAACTGCTTGGACTACTTTCAGCCATTTCTATCGTTTCAAAAGACATTGTTGTTCTGTTATACTTCAGTTTTTGCTTTTACTGGATTTAGAACGTAAAACTATGGCGATTTTGTTTGTTAAAAGCTAACCAATACTGTATTTCTGGGTAGTATTCGTGTTTTAGTGTTACTTTATGTTATTTTCTCGTATTGTTGTGCGCATACATTTTTTGTTGAGCAGTTGATGTGTATGCTTGTGCCTTGTTACTGTTAGAAGGAAGTTACACG